>CM021100.1:797560312-797590403 GCA_007115665.2 Sequoiadendron giganteum
TGCAATAACCCCGCCCGCTCCAGAGCTGCATGGTTCGCTCTGTTCATCGCCTCAATCGATGACGCCAATGCCTCCAGCCTCTGCTCATGAGTCCACACTGTGCCAAAATCCTGCAAAAAAAGTTTCCCCTTATCAGAAACTTTTTTTTGATCTCTAAATCTCATCTCCTGTCTCTTTCTTTTCTTTTCTCTTCCTCTTTTTCGTTGTCTTCCCTTCCCCCTCCCCTTGCGACAAGGCGGCACTGCCCACGGCCTGCCGGGGTGAACCCACCCCTGCAGTGGGGCGACCCTACTCGTCGGGGTGGAATGTTGCACTGGCGCCAGCGGCTGCATGAGTGCCAGGCGGCTTCCAGCCCGGTCTGGCGAGGTGACCAGCCGAGGCGGTGCCCATTGCGGGTGCCCGCCTGAAGCAGCATACTGGCGGCCCTAGGTAAATTTCATACAGGCGTGACTTGATGCTCTTAGAGAGGCTGACCTTTAGTGATGGCCCATGACCCTTGATTGGGGGCAACTCCGCCCACAGGGGCTAAACCGCTTTGGGATGACTTCTGCCCATTTGCGGCCCAGCCGAGAACTTGCCGTGGCGGTGACCCTACCGGTCGGTGACTTCACCAGCGGTAAACTCACCCACGGTGGTGACCCTACCGGCCCACCGAGATATGGATTAGCGGGTCGGGGCGTATTCACCCACTCTGAAGCCCGGCTATTTTTTAAAAAGCGCCATTTTTTTTTTTTTTTTTTTAAAACTCAAAAATTTTCTAATTCTGTCTTCTACCCATTTTTTAATTTTTTCCCACCCACACAACCCATATATATATTTTTTTAATAACTTATTGGAAAATACGTTAAAATTTCAATTTAATGCATGGGTGGTTTTGTCACTTACCTAGCGGGGCCCATCCTACTGCCGGTACGCCCGTCGAACCTCATCTATCCGGTGGATGATCTCGGTGTCATTGTCTCCCGGCATTTTCACTTCTTTCTGCTCACTCTTTCTTTTCTTCTCTCAACTGCTACAGTGCAAATGAGGTGAGGTAATTTTCAAAATTACCTTATATTCACTTTTAAAAGGTATTTTTTACTTTTTATTTACCCTTTTAATCCTTTGATTAATCTCTTTTCTTCCCGGGGCTGCCATTTGCATTCCGTTTGTCCGATTGACTTCGTTCAAAAAGTAAAATCTTTCCTAATTTTTCGTCCTCTTTCCAACCATATCATCCATTTCTTCTTATCGAGATGTTTCCTAGGACCCTTCTTTTTCCCCCATCACCCTCTCGAGGAGGCATACCCTTCGCATTTAGCAATTTTTCTGACCATAATGAACACCTTCCACAATTGGGGCATCTTCATCCATTCCTCATTAATTAAATGACTCAGATCCTCTTTCCCACGCTGGGGCATCTCCTTTCGGTCACTTCTTCTAGTCATCTGCACTTTCTTTTCTTCGAACCACTGTTATTCTAATGATACTTCAAAGAAGGGAAAAATGTAGACATCCAAATTTGATCACTTTCATATGATCAAAATCGTCTATTATATTCATCTATTCCATTAATGGTGATTAAATAATTTATTTAATCATTATTTCATTTTCTTTCTAAGGTTCCTAAAGTATCTAATTAAATATTTTACCTTACACCCTGTTCTTCTCTAAATTAAATAAATATGACAAATTATTTAATTTAGTCTTTTAACCCATTTGAATTAAAATCAATTTTTAATTTCTCTTTTTTCTCTCCTTGTCACATTCTCCATAACCCTCTTTTAATCCAGATTAAATTAATTAATCTGTGATTAAGATGTGCACCACTTAATCAAGATTAAGTGTCACATCCTCCATAATCTCCCACTTGCCTCTAATCTCCCATTAATTACCTTAATCATGTGTTTGCACAACCTTAATCAGAATCATTAACCACATTTGGCTTACCTTTTCTGGTCAACCTTCCCACTTACCATTTTTGATATGGACTCTCTTCCCCATCTGAATTTTTTTTTCACATTTATTCAACCAAGGTTCCTCTCTTCCCCATGTGAATTTTTAATTCACTTTTATCTTTCCAAGGTCTTTCCCATCCCATTGCAAGATTCTAAAAGCCTTGCCTTATCACTTCACATGTTCCAAGGGCTTCTAGAACCTTGGACTTGTCACATCTCCCACAATAAATCTTCAGCTTTTTGGAGATCTCCTTTTATCCAATGAATCCTCCATTAAATGTAAATTTTTAATTTACATTTATTCTTCCCACACATTTCCCCTTTTCCCATGGAGATTTTTGAGGAATTCTAAAATTCCTCAAAAGTCTCTTTCATCCTCATTTGGGGACAAGAAGTTCTTTTTTGATTAAATCTTCTCATTCCCCAAGGTACCTCAAAGGTACTTGTCTTTCATCCACCTCATGTACTTCCCTTCCACCTCTTGTCCTTCTCTTCCACCTCATTTCCACATCACTCCACCTTAGGACATCTCACCCTCCACATGTCAAGATGTGAGGGCTTGTGAGTCCTCAACTCACCATAGCCCTTCATCTTGATCTTTGTTGGATCAATCCCAACCGTTGAATTCTCTAGAGAATTCAGTTTGGCCTATAAATACCCCTTCAATTCTTTTATTTTAAAGGATCAAGTCTTTTGCAAATAAACTCTTGCAAAATTTCCATTCAATCTCTCATCCATTTTAGCATCCATATTGCATCAATTCATCTTGCATCCACTTCATTTTCATTGCCATCCAAGGAGCACACAAGACTTCAATATCAAGGGCCAACCAAGGAAGCAACAATATGAAGGTATAACAGCAATTTATTTGTTTATCTTGCTTTCATATTGTTCATTTTCTTAGGCTAATCATTGAGGTGCCCTATTATCTTGTTGTTTCTCTTTATTGCACTATTAGTTTTATCTAACATCTCACATTTTAGGAAGCAACACTTTATTAGGATCACAGAGGGATTAGGGTTTAAGGGTTGAGGGTTGAGGGTTGATGGATTAAGAGGGTATAGGGCTTGAGAGATTAGGGTTTATGGGTTGAGGATTGAGGCATTAAGAGGGTATAGGGTTTCAGGGATTAGGGATTAGGGTTTAAGTGTCGAGGGTTGAGGGATTAGGGTTGAAGGGTTGAGGGTTGAGCATTGAGGGATTAAGAGGGTATAGGGGTTCAGGGATTAGGGTTTAATGGTTGAGTGTTGAGGTATTAAGAGGGTATAGGGGTTGAGGGATTAGGGTTTAAGGGTTCAGGGTTGAGGGTTGAGGGATTAAGAGGGTATAGGGGTTGAGGGATTAGGGTTTAAGGATTGAGGGTTCAAGGATTAAGAGGGTATAGGGGTAGAGGGATTAGGGTTGAAGGGTTGAGGGTTGAGCTTTGAGGGATTAACAGTATATAGGGGTAGAGGGATTAGGGTTTAAGGGTTGAGGGTTGAGCATTGAGGGATTAAGAGGGTATAGGGGTTCAGGGATTAGGGTTGAAGACTTGAGGGTTGAGGTTGAGGGATTAAGAGGGTATAAGGGTTGAGGGATTAAGGTTTAAGGGTTGAGGGTTGAGGGATTAAGAGGGTATAGGGGTTTAGAGATTAGGGTTTAAGGTTTGGGGGTTGAGGGATTAAGAGGGTATAAAGGTGGAGGGATTAGGGTTGAAGGGTTGAGGGATTAATATGGTATAGGGGTAGAGGAACTAGGGTTGAAGGGTTGAGTGTTGAGGGTTGAGGGATTAAGAGGGTATAGGGTTTGAGGGATTAGGGTTTAAGGGTTGAGCATTGAGGGTTGAGGGATTAAGAGGGTATAGGGGTAGAGGGATTAGGGTTGAAGGGTTGAGGGTTGAGCATTGAGGGTTGAGTGATTAATAGGGTATAGGGGTATAGGGATTAGGGTTGAAGGGTTGAGGGTTTAGCATTGAGGGATTAAGAGGGTATAGGGGTTCATGGATTAGGGTTTAAGGGTTGAGGGTTTAGGGTTGAGGGATTAAGAGGGTATAGGGGTTCAGGGATTAGGGTTGAAGGGTTGAGGGTTGAGGGTTGAGGTTGAAGGATTAAGAGGGTATAGGGGTAGAGGGATTAGGTTTCAAGGGTTGAGGGTTGAGGGATTATGATTCTCCCTCCCTCTCTATAGCCCACTCTCCCCTTCTTCCACTCTATCCCACTCTCTCCCTCCCACTCTCTCAAACACTCTCTTTCTCCCACTCTCCCCTTCTCCCACTCTCCCACTCTCTCCCTCCCTCTCTTTCTCCCACTCTCCCCCTCTCTCCCTCCCTCTCTATCTCCCACTCTCTCCCACACTTCTCTTTCTCCCACTCTCCCTTCTCCCTCTCTCTTTCTCCCACTCTCCCCCTCTCTCCCTCCCTCTCTATCTCCCACTCTCTCCCACACTCTCTTCTCCCTTCTCCACTCTCCCCTTCTCCCACTCTCCCACTCTCTCCCTCCCTCTCTTTCTCCCACTATCTCTTTCTCCCCCTGCCCCTCTCCCTCTTTCTCTCCCGCTTCCTCTCCCTCCCTCTCTCCCTATTTCTCTCCCACTCTCTCTTTCTCCCCCTCTCCCTCTCCCTCCCTCTCTCCCTCACACACACACACTCACCTCTATCTCCTCTACTATAAGGGTGAAGGGGATAGATATAGAATTAGGATATAGGGTATAGACAAAGAGGGAGAAACTAAATATAAAGAAAACCATATTTCACATAACGTGCTCACATTATAACATGAGTGTGTGTTGTACTCCACTAAAAATGGTAAAAAAATCTATATACCCATGATTTCAAGGCCCACAGTTTGCATATTCCCCTAGTTTTGTGTGTTCTTCGACAAAAAGTTGCTTTTTTATGATGTTGTGAAGTGTGCAAGCATGTTTTTCATATTCGATCACCTTTTCCATGATCTTTCTGCCAACTTTGCATGAAATAGCAGAGTTTCCACATTGAAAGACATATAGTGTCAATTGAAGTTTGAATGCCATTGAAAACTGATATACCATTGAAGTTTGGAGGGGAACAAGCTTTTGAACAAGTCAAATTGTTGTATAGTTTGAAGAAAGAAGAAGATCTTAGCTAAGGCTACATAATTGGGTTGAACTCCTCCATTTGAAAGTTTGGTCTTTTAGGTATGGGAAGTCTTTACATATTTTCTTTCATTCTATTATGGCTTGCTTTCATTTTTTTTTGTCATTATAATTTATAACCTTACGTTTTCATTGTAACTATATTTCCCTTTACAACACATTTGATTCATATACTCAAATTAGCATTAAGAGTTCCCAATTCCATAAGGACCTTAAAAACACTTTGAAAATCTTGAAAATAACTGATTACAATCAACTAGATTCCTCAAAACATCAACCAATGATTATTTCATTCACAAATTATAAATCTTAAGGCACAACCAAACCATTATTTGTTTAAGAAATATTTGTTTGAGTTAATACAACAAAAATGAAACCTTTCAAAAGTCTTCCCTTACACACAAACTTAGTTCCTTTGTTCACTGTCCACATTACTAGTAGCCAATCATGTGCAAACTGTCACATGTATCTCCCAAACCATGCACACACTTAAAACTATGATACTCATTTTTGATGCAGAGTTAGAGGGCCCAAAACCATTCAAGATGTCAAATTTCCTTCAAGAGGCATCTAACAAGATTAAAAAGGCCTAATGGACCAATCCCAACACTCCTCCAAGTTGGACAACAAACAATAACACTATTTCCCACTTTTCACCCTTGGAATCTAGTAGTGGTGCAAAACCAGTTTTGGGCCCTTAACTCCAAAACACCAGGAAAATAAAAGAATGATTCTAGAACCCATTTCAGAGTTGCAAGATATACCTTAACACAAGGCCATCTCCAAATCAAAGGGATGTGGTAATAAGGAGAATCAGTAGTCGGAATCGTGAGCCACATCCAAAGCATTTTTTGGATATGACTCAAACCCAATTTTTTTGAAAATTTGAAAAATAATTATTCTCAAATTAGTATTTCTCAAAGATTTTTTGAAATGCTTAAACCTTTTTATGTCAAGATAAATCACACATGCACTACTTGTTGTTGTAGACTGCATATTGAATTTTCTAACCATTATGATGTTTATTGTTCTATATGTTTAGATTTGCATATTAATGATGTTTTGTAGGATTGTGGAATACAAGCCCCACCAAAATCTTCAAGAAATTTCTTATCAAAAAAATTATGTGAAATAGAGGATGACCAGATATTCTATAGGACAACATGCTTGGATGGTTCATGCGAGCATTGCGGTGGCTTTCAGCGTATGCCAATATGTCAACATATGGAAAGCACAGATGAGGTGGGACAAAAACTAGTAGAGTTCAGGAAGTATAAAACAATGGAATATGCTACAAAATATGGGTCTCAAGAAAAAAGGTGTGAGTTGGTTATTGAAAAGATTCTAGTGTACCAATTTATGACCACATTTTGTGACCATATACTATTTGAGTATGCAATGCATACCCATAGAGCCCGATGGTTGGACACGTAATTCAAGCTATGTAAGGACACCTTTCCAGTTGGAAGCATAGTATTCGTGGTTGAAGTTGTAGAGAACTACACTCTACAGCCACAACATGAGGTGCAGTCATAGTATTACAACTCCACACAATTTTTGATATTTGTGCACATAACATTCATTCATACATTTGATAGTACAAATGAGCAAAGGAAGGTATTGAGGGAGTACCACTTTTACATTAGTGATGATTGCACGCATTCTCTAGAGTTCATGCAAGGTTGCTTTCAGATGTTCTATAGTGGTTTGGCTTAGAGAGGCATACAATACGATCGACATATAATATGGTTTGATAATTGTGCAACACAATTCAAGAACTCACGCATGTTCTGCTGGTTGAGGTATTAAGAGTGTATAGGGGTTCAGGGAACACGCTAAAGCCAAGTGACTTCCAACTGGTATATGTGTGGATTCTTGAGGAAAGTTCAAGAATCACAAGGATTATTCCAATGAGATGGACAAAAATGGACTCTTGCCGACATTGGATAATCCCCCACAAACAGAATGCCTAAATTAAAACCCTTTGTTTAGAAAAGGCCAAATCCTTGTCTATTTTGTTGGTGCAAAAGGTCATGCCCTTTGAAGCCGCCCCACGTTATACATGTGGTTTTGTTGTAGATATGGAAAGTGTGTCATGGGAGATTCATGGGTACTAATGCTTGGCTGAACCGAGAAGTGTGTGTCATGGAGGGGAGCTAGTGTGGTCAAGCATTTAGTCATCTGCACAAAATATGCGCAGCTGGATTCGTCCAAGTGAGAACCCAACAAAATATTGTCTCATCATCCTAGGGTTGTAAAAAGTGCTTGGAAGTGAAGAACACATTGCTTGGTCCTCAAAACATTTGAAAACAAACATACAAAAAGAGATTTGAATTTCAAACCCCTTGGAGGAAAAAAATATCTTTTGACAAATTTAAGCACTCTTGCTTTCCCTAGGGATCAAATTTTTTAGAGGTTTCTAAGTGCTTGGATTCTATCATCATTTGTTTTCAATAAGGTTAAACTAGGAGACTTTTGAAACATAAGCAAGCAAGTGCCTTTGGTAAAAATAATTCATTAAGCCAAGATAAAAGGACAAATCGAACCTTATATGTGTTGTTCCAAATGATTTCCTGAAAGATCAAGATTCCAAAACCAAGGTTCAAAAGGATAAGTCTAAAAGCCCATGAACAATGCCTTGAAATGCTTCTTGAAGTCAGAGAAAGAATAGTATACAAGTTCTATACAAAGGCTTCAAGGAATAATCCAACTTTGTATGCGTTCTACTATCAACAAAATCTTGAACTTTTTGAGAGGTTTGCTTTCTTCACATAGGAAGTCTAGCGTGTTCTTCAACACCGAGGTTTTGTGAAGAGAGTTGTGTCTAGGTCAAGGTCTAGGATCAAAGTTGTCATCCTCATCCATCTCTCCATCAATCAAATTTTCATCCCATCAACAAACTTCTTGAGAACTTTAGAAAAATCACGCATGCTAAACTTAAAGGGCTAAAACAATCATCACCCTATCTTGGCTTAACACACCTAGCCAAAATATTCAAATCTCTTGAATGAATTTGCCTCTAAGATAACACAAATTCCTAATGCCTACTAGTTCGCAATCACATTGGCTTAACACACTTAGCCAATTCACTCTCTTGTGCAAGTTTTCCTAGGATAACGCAACTTCCTAGGGACTACAACTTCACAATCAATCTTGTTTGACTTGATACACCTAGTCAAACCATCACAATAAATATAAGTCCTAACAAGTTTCGCATAACCCTTCAAGAGTTCTTCAAAAGGTTTCACTCACTCACTTCATCCGTTTATCCCATCATCATTACCACCCTCTTTGATCTTTGACTTCCCTAGTTATTCTCTTTTGAGCCTAAAAGGTTAGGATCAAATGATCCCTATTTTTTATGGTCCAAACAAGATCACAATACAAGAAGAACATGGAAAATATCAGGGAAATATCAACTCCCATTGACATGAGTCAAGTAACCTCTGAAATAAACCTTGTGGGATCAAGAAATCCCCCAAGTAGCTCTCCCTTACCATCACAAAATCCTCAAGAGGAGAGTTATGAAGAGGACATCACAAACGAAGACATGGGGATGACAAAATCTAAAATGATGAAAATGGTTCAAAATCCAGAGAACCACAAAATTGTTAGCGCCATGTTCAAATACTTAACCACATTCGTGGAAGGAGGGGTCCAGTTCCCTTCTGACCTAGACGCAAGCACTAGTGTGGACATGCCCCTTACAAACACATCCCCAATGTCAAATGTCAATCAAGAAATACCTCACACCACATCAGCCATCACACCAACCTCACCAATTGTGAACAAAGTAAGTGCTATGTTTCGAAAGTTATAGTAGCATCGCCTTATGACCAACAAAGAGGTGGCTGTCAACACCACATCGAACAATTTTGTCTTGGTAAATCCATCACACCCATACATCCCACTCACCTTTCATAATCCTATCGGTTCATCTTCATTCCATGCTACACGGGCATGTCAATCAAACATACAAACTTCTCTACCACAAGGAGAGGGTGGTTTGTTTGGAACAATCAAAGTTGCTGATCCTTTTTCTTTCGAGGGTAGCATACCATCTCTTCCCCCATTTCCATTCCCAACCACATCACCTCTTGGATTGGGTTTTCCTCCCTTGAACATCGATAGTTTCTCAAATCCGGTCTTTTTGCCCACAACATCACATCATTAAGTGGCAACCATTCAAGCCACCATGACAAATACATCAATCAGTCCTCAAATATCCCAAAGCATACCTTCTCAAGGACTGAGCATCTCAACCACCCCTCCAACAATCCAAATCCCAACCACCACCATAACCCTTTCACCTGTCACAACGGTTGGCATTATTCCCATTCCACCACTAATCCCACCAAAAACCAACGTGGCAAATTCATTCACCACTCTAATCCAAACCATTCAAAAAGCCAACCAACAGAGGGTACTCAAACAAAAGCAACAAGCTCAAGCCCAAGCACAAGCTCAAGCTCATGCACAAGCCCAAGCACAAGCACAAGCCCAAGCATAAGCTCAAGCTCACGCACAAGCCTAGCAATAGGTGCAAGCACAATACCAAGCGCAACTGCAAGCATACCAAAAAGCCCTGCAAGACTTTCAGGCACGGCAACAAGCCAAACAACAAGCTTTGTTGGCACAAAAATAGCTCGACCAAAAACAAGCTTTGTTGGTGCAACAACAGCAAGCTTTGTTAGCACAACAACAACTTGACCAACAACAGGCTTCATGGGAACAACAACAAATGGACCAGCAACAAGCGTTGTTGGAACAATAGCAGCAAGATCAACAACAACCATTGTTGACATAAATGCAGGCATACCAACAGGCCTTGAACGCACAATAGAGCTTGTAGAAAATGCCTACTAGTACTCCTCCCACCCATCAAACACCTCAAACACCTCAAAACACGTTCATTCCACCTCCCGATCCAAACAAAGATGTCGCGACACAAATCAAACTGCTCTCGCAGCAAGTGTTGGACTTACAAGCAAGAAAAATAACAAGAACACCAGGCAACTTATGCCCTTATCTTTTCGATAGTAGTCTCACCATGGTACCATTCCCAAAGGGATTCGGGATCCCCAAATTTGACAAGTATAATGGAACAAGTAACCCTGAAAACCACGTCAGGGAATTTCAGGTGCATTGCATGGAGGTCGCATACAATGACACGTATCTAATGCAACTATTCCATTGAAGTTTGACCGGTCTAGCCATGGAATGGTTTTCTCGCCTACCCATGGGCATTAAAACATTCAAGGAAATCATGGAAGCTTTCCTTAAGAATTATGCTTTCAACATGGGTGTGGATGTTAGTTTGGAAGAACTATCAACACTCAAACAAAGAAAAGGAGAGCTATTCGCATCATTCTTGCAAAGGTGGCGATCCAAGGCCAATCAGAGAAACTGGACCATGCCGAAAGTACAACAAGTTTCTACCATCATATCCAATCTAGATGAGAACTTGGCATTCTACTTGAAATGCAATGCATCACATCATACGATCAACTGATCCCAAAGGCACTCAACATTGAAAGAGCCCTTACTCCGTGAGGAGGCGCATCAACATTCACTCCACCATAGGATAACCGCATGTCCAATAACTATAATGATAAACCTCAAACATGGTTGAGGAACAAAAATATCACAAACAATGGCGTGGTCGATGCTAAAGTGGTCATCAGTGCCCCTAAGAAGAACATCCAAGCCCATCATCAACCGCAAAATCATAATCGCAACAATGCGCAGACTAACGCAGTGGTGGCGCAGCAACAACCACTTCCCACCAATCAAATCAATAACTTGGGAAATCAAGGAGGACCACCTCCCTGAGGAAAATATCCCCCAAGCATAAGTTCATGGCTCTTGGAGAATATAGCGAGTCCATAATGAAGAAATTGATCAAGGAAAACCTAATCAAAGTCTCTAACTCTGAGCAATATGCAGAACCCATGACCAAACTGCTATGGTATAATGAGAACCTCCTTTGTGACTTTCACAAAGTCAAAGGACATACCACTGCCAATTGCATGAGACTGAAAAAAATCATCCAAGAACTCATCGAGGATAAGATCATGAATGTCGAGTAGCCAGCCGAAAACCAATATCTAAAAGTATGCACAAATCCGATGCTGAACCACAATCAAGGAAACAATCAAGGGAACAATAAGGGCAAGCAAAAATATGCTAGTGCTAATCTAGTGTATGAGGAAATAGTCGGATGTGTTAATGAGATGGTCACAGTCATAAATGTCAAAGGAGCCAACAATGACTCTGGAATCACCACACGTGGCGAAAAGGTCACCATTGTAGGGGCACCAGCGAAGACCCCCATTTCTAATACAAAAGTCATCCCCTATGACTACAATGTCATTGACTAGCTGAAGAGAACCCCCGCCCAAATCTCCATCATGGAACTATTGAAAATTTTTGCCGCCCATAGGAAGATCCTTGATGAAGCATTAGTTGCATCCACCATCTTCGCCACCCTTGACACAGAGCAGTTTCAAGCTATGGTTGGTAACATCATTACCCCAAATCTCCTTACATTCTCTGACCAAGATTTCCCACCACTGCCATCTCATAACCGCGCACTTCACCTTCAAGTGCTAGTCCATAAAAAAGAAAGTTAAAAGAGTCCTGGTAGATGGAGGTGTAGGCCGTAACATATGTTCTCTAAAATTATAAAGAAATTGGGATTCGTCGAGGATTCCATCAATAATAACAAGAGCATCACAATAAGGGCATATGATGATCAAGAAAGATTATCCCAGGGCACTATCAAAATCCCCATCCAAGTGGGACTGGCGACCATGGAAACCACCTATCAAGTCCTTGACCTTGACCTTCCATACAACATCCTCCTTGGATGCCCGTGGATCCACATAATGGAAGTAGTGGCCTCGACATATCACCAATGTATCAAATTCTCACATCAAAATGAGGAGGTCACTATAAATGGGGATCCCAAACCTTTCGCCTACTGCAAAAACTTGGAAGCCAAGTTTTATAAAATCCTCCAAGTACCAAAAAATGATGAAGGACCATCCACATCATACATAGGCCCAGCCAACCTCAATTCCACCTCTGCAATAGAGACACCCGCCATCCCTGACATATCCGACGTCAAGAACATGATCCAAGACAATGGATGCAGTGACTACAAAATGAAAAGGAATGCATTTGTTGTAGGAGAGTTACCACAATCTCCTAGGTCACATGGACAGCCTCGATCAACTGAAACACCTGTCCACACCCTTAGGGAAGATCCTTCTGGATTCTGCCATTAGGGAGATCTAATTTAGGAAAGTGTTGATGAGAAGAATATTGCAAGCTCAATATACCATGATGCAAGACCCACACCCACCTTACCGATCGAGGAAACCAATAAAGGGCTACAAATGATGCTTGGCATGGGCTATAACAGGAACGAAAGCCTTAGAAGGAACAGTGATGGACTTCTGGAGCCCATCATTATAGAAAGAAGAATGCGGAACCTTGGCCTCAGCTATACTCCTCCGAGTATAACTGTGTGTGGCAAAGGTGCTCCCAGTAGGGCAATCAGGTCCTCTCCTCAAGTCACGACAAACAACCTTAGATTACCAGTTTCCACAGGCCTACCTCTTGACAACTTCACGTTTGACATAACCAAGGTTTGTAGTAGTAGTGACGATGATGACACCATAGCTAGCCTTCCCAGGCTCTTTGAGGATTCCACCCTGCTAATGATTAGCGCCCCCCCAGCCGAGTCAAACCAACAAACCCACCAAATTACATTGATATACCCTCAACTCATCAATCACGAACAACGAGGACCACCAATTCTAGACTCATTCGAAAATGATGTGGCACTCTCGGAATTCAAGGGAATAAGGGATAAAATTCCATGTGGGGATCATAAGGCAGGCTTCAACATCACATTAGACACCCAGGCATATTATGGGGAGATGATTGAGTCCTTTAGTCGCAAAAGAAAAATATCAAGAATAAGCTCAGGGTTATTGAGTGAAAACCACACTGTGGCACTCTCTAACCACAAAATAGTAAAAATAAAGGATGCATCTAATGGTGAAAACCTCTCTAAGGTGTCGAAGGATGAAGGATTCAATCTCCCCCCTACTACTCTACATCAAGAAAATTCAGCAATTCTGGTAGAATAGTGCAACCTTATCAACTTGGGAACAGAAACAGAACTGCAAATCACTTTTTATGCCGAGTCTCTCCTAATAGAGGAACAAGAACTGCTAGCAGCATTCTTGAAAGAAAGGAAGATAAACTTTGCATGGACCTATGCTGACATGCCAGGTCTAGATCCTAAAGTGGTGGTTCATCATTTGGCTATTTACCCTGGAGCGAAACCAGTTAGACAAAAGTTAGGGAAAATACATCCGCAAATAGTCTTGCTAGTCAAGATTGAGTTATAGAAGCTCCTGTATGTTCGCTTCATACACCCGATTGACTATCCAGAATGGGTATCTAACATTGTACTAGTCTCAAAACCGAATAGGGGCATCCGCATCTGCACAAATTTTAGAGATCTAAACAAAGCATGTCCTAAGGATGATTTTCTACTACCCAACATTGACATGATAGTGGACATGATGGTCGGACATGAGATTTTGTTGTCCCTAATGGATGGCTTCTTGGGGTACAATCAGATAATTATCACAAAAGAAGACCAGCATAAGACAACCTTCACATGTCCTTGGGGCACCTACTGCTAGAATGTGATGCCATTTGGGTTAAAGAATGCAGGAGCTACATACCAAAGAGCCATGACACTGATCTTCCATGACATGATCCACAAAACTGTCGAAGACTAGGTGGATGACATACTAGCTAAATCAAGGAAGAGACAGGATCACATAGCGACTCTAAGCACAATTTTTGATAGGCTAGAAAAATACAAGGTCAAGCTAAACCCAAAGAAATATGTCTCTGGGGTACAATCAGGAAAGCAGCTAGGGTACATAGTTTCAATGAGAGGGATAGAAGTGGATCTCGCAAAGGTAAAAGAAATCCTTGATATGGGAGCACCAAGAAAACTAAAGCAACTTAGAGGATTACAAGGTAGACTCTAGTCCATCCTAAGATTCATAGCACAATTGGCAGATAAATAGATTGCCTATTCACACCTACTCTACAAGGGAGTAGCATTCAGGTGGGATGACAAGTGCGAACAAAAATTCAACAAAATCAAAGAATACCTACTTACACCACCTATGTTGATGCCACCGATCATAGGGAAACCATTGATTCTATACATCTCAGCAATGACAACCACCCTTGGTGCCCTTTTAGCCCAACATGATAAAAAGGGAACCGAGCAGGCCATTTACTATATCAGCAAAATAATGGTAGGGAATGAGCTCAATTACACATCAATAGAAAAAGCTTGCCTAATAGTGGTTTTTGCGACCCAAAAATTTAGACATTACATGCTAGCTCATCAAATTAAGCTAATTGCCAAGATAGACCCCCTTATGTATCTATTGTCAAAAGCAATGCTTACAGGAAGAATGGCTAAATGGGTTATGATACTATCTAAGCATGATATTGAGTATGTGGAGTGAAAGGCAATAAAAGGACAAGTCATTGCGGATCAACTAGCAGAGGCTCCAATATATGCAGACAACCTGCTCATATCAGAGTTTCCAAATGAGTCCCTTTTCAATCTCAGTGCAGCCGATCATTGGAAACTATATTTTGATGGCTCCCAAACACAACATGGATCAGGAGCCAGTGTGTTCTTCATTACCCCACAAGGGGATTGCATACCGAGGTCTTACAAGTTTGCATTCCCCTGTACAAACAACATTGTAGAATATGAGGCTTTTACCATAAGTCTCAAAATTGCGGTACAGTGGTGAATCATGGCATTAAAGGTCTATGGGGATTCACAACTTATCATTAACCAAGTCAACGGTGAATACCAAACTAAAGATTATAAGCTCACACCATACAAAAAGGTAGTAGAAAGCCTCTAGGAATCATTTATCGATATCACCTTTGAGCAAATACCGAGGGAAAACAACAGAGCAGTTGACGCAATGGCAACGATCGGATATTGCTAGATATCCCTTGCAACATCTTGAAACACAAATTCCTCGTAGAACAACTTCTCATACCCACTTTTGAGGTACCAGAGTCAGAATACACTTGCGAAATCATTGTCTGGTGATCTTTGGTATCATGAAATATACACCTATCTGAGATTAGGAGTCCTCCCAGCCGACATTACCCTGAACCTCAAGCAAACCTTTGTCAAAAGGTCCTTACGATTTGTCATCCTAGGAGAAACCCTCTTCCATAGAAGCATTGATGGAACTCTGTTATGTTGCTTAAAACCTGAGGAGGCCTTGACTGCTTTAACTGAGGTACACAATGGAACTTACGGTTCACATTCGAGTGGTATGACCTTGGCTAAGAAGTTGCTTAGAACCGGGTACTACTGGTCGACAATGGAAAGAGAGGCACATGACTTTGTTAGAAGGTGTCTACAGTGCCAACAACATGGATACCTCATTCATGCACCAGCTCAAGAATTACATCCTATTGTTACACCTTGACCCTTTTCCCAATGGGGGCTCGATCTCATAGGTAAAATCTCTCCCACCTCATCCAATGGCCATTATTTCATTATCACCACCATCGAATATTTCACAAAGTGGGTCGAAGCAATTCCCATGACCTACATCACTGGAAAATAGATATCCAAGTTCATCCTGAACTACCTCATCTGCCAATACGGTGTTCCCCAATCCATCATCTCAGATAATGGGGCACCTTTCAAGAATCAAGATATCTATGACTTGTGTGAAAAATTCAAAATCTAACACCGCTTTTCCACTCCATATTACCCACAAGGAAATGGCCAAGCAGAAGCTACCAATAAAACCATTTTAAAGATCCTTAAGAAAATAGTCAATGACTCTGGTCGTGACTGGCATCTGCAATTAAATCCGGCCTTATGGGCCTACCGCACCAGCATCCGCATGCCAACAGGCCCCACCCCATTCTCCCTGGTCTACGGATTAGAAGCCATCCTCCCTATTGAGATCGAGCTCCCGTCCCTGAGAATATCTTTGTAAAACCTCATCATAGATGAGGAATACAAGGTTACAAGACTAAATGAGCTGGAGTTACTGGATGAATGACACATGGATGCCCTAAATCATCTACAGTTTTACCAGAATCGCCTAAAATGGAGCTACAACAAGATCAGGCAATGCACCTTCCAAGTCGGTGACCTGGTGCTAAAAGAGAATCAAAAGAATGTACCAAACTCGGATAGCAAAGGAAAATTTAAACCCAACAGGCTGGGACCTTTCATCATCACCACAAGCTATAAATCAGGGGCATATCAGTTGTCAACATCAAAGGGCGAGTCTCTGCAGGAGCCCATGAATAGCTCTCACCTCAAAAAGTTTTATGCCTAAGAACTTACAAGGTATAAAACTGGAAAATATAAAAAATCAGAAAAATTCCTAAACAAATGGTTACCTTGATGAAAACCTGGCAAACAGGCATCTTGGTGACAACAAAAAAATCAAAAAATGCAAAAATCCAAAAAAAAAAATCAGAAAAAGGATTGAAAACGGTAAAGAAAAGAATCATCCTCTAGTGAAAATCACTTTGGTGGCACTTTGGACAAGTACCTTGGTGAAAACCTGGCAAACAGGTGCCAAGAGTAAATAAAGTACTCCCCATTTGCTAGGATCTGCACAACTCACTCACCCATTCCATCACATTTCGATGATCATCCATCCCCCCATCCGCTCGCATCCATACCATAGCCCAAGTTGATGCCCATATCATATTCCACCATGGTACTACTTGGCATATTCCTAAGGTCAGTTTGTCCTACCTATTTGAAGTAGTCTATCACTTAAATGCTAGGGTCATGTCCTCAAAACTGGCGTTGGACTAGATTTGTGTATATCTTTGTGCTCTTCCCAAATCATGCGAAAATCCAAAAACATCCAAAACATATCAAAATTCAAAAACATTCAAATAATCATCAAAAGTCCAAAAACATGTCAAAATATCAAAAAATCTTCAAAAAATTCATCATTGAGTCTTGGCAGTCTTTCACCTTGTCAAACTATGTCATCTTTGAGCTTGAATGTAGGCAAGATTGATCTTCAATCATCCCCCGAGATAGTTAGTTCAATCCTTTAGGCATCCATCACATTGGCAATCTGTTTGCCCATCTAGTCTACATCTTAGGTCAGTCCTTTAAGCAATAAAATGGCAATCCATTTGCCCATCCATCTTATCATCAAGTCTGTTTGTCGTCAGTCGAACTACGTGGTCTCTACGTGTATAACATAGGCAAAGCTAATCTATGGATCAGCTCCCGAGACCCATAGGACAGGTCTTTAAGTTAGTCTCTTCATCATAAATCTTGAAAATACCAAAAACATCAAAAAAATCTTGAAAATACAAAAAATAGCCTCAAAATATCTGAAAAAATAAAAATGGTGCATCCATTTCATCTCGCTTTCACCTACGAATTTTATCACTCATAATAAAATCAATCATTGCCTTCAACCTTTGGTAAGTCAGTCAGAAGCAAGTCTAGCAGGTTCAAAAGTGAACACTCTAATCGTCAGAGTCTTGAAATTCTAGATCAGTGAGTCAGCAAGTTGATCAACTCAGAATATCAATAGCCTATCATCCAAATCAATCCCATCAAAACCCTAATGACAACATGTCCTAGGATGAAGCTTTCCTATGATGGAAATAAGCATCAGGTACCCCACAGTAGTTTAGTCTTGGCTAGTGGTATGAAGAACATTAGCTTGTTTGGTTTGCTTTATTTGATCTTTTATTGAAATATCTTATTTTGTACTCATTCCAAGGACATCTCGATGATGCTTAGACAAAAATAGGTTTAGAGAGAAAGGAATGGGGCAAGGATCATTATCTTTTTATCTATTGTGCTTGTGGGATACACTTGTAAAATAACTTAGTTATATGCTCTTTGTTTAGTATGTGGGGAGGATGTTTTGGATATCCTTTTGACCACATAAGAAAGCTTGCTTTCCTGTGTTTTGGCTCGAGGTGTTTAGAATGTTTGAACCATATCCTAAATAAGGCTTTGTATGCGAAGTGTGAATACGAATACTCCTATTTGATTGATGATTAAAATTCCATCACACTAGGTACCACACCATCCTGATCCTTTATACCTTGATGCATCATACCTATGTGTGTTATCAAACATAAAGTAATTGGCCCTTTGAAATTCCCAACTCCTGGTAAGCAATCATCACCATCATCATTAATAGTGTAGGCTTATTGGATCCTCCTTCAGTCCATCTTATTCTTCTTATTCTTCTATCTTTACTAACATTTCTATCTAAAGTAGGTGTGAGATTTCAAAATATACATGAGGCTACCCATGGTTGACGACTATCTACACATCATCAAAATTATCTACATCAAAGAATTATCTTTCATCCTTTGATCAATAGGACCACCCCTCACATATTTTATCACAATCTTGATCAGAAAATCATACATTTCCATCTGATCTTTCAAGGGGGCAATATACCAGCGTAATCCTTCTCACTGGGGCAGCAGTGGGGCATCTGAAAAATCAAGAAATTTTGAACTTTGATCACAATAATTTATTCTTTGAATTAGTGCAAAAAGTACATTGCTTCAAAGAGGGGAAAAATATAGACATGGAAAATGTACAAATGTCGTTTTGGCACACTTGATCCCGATTACTAACAACATTCCTTCCTAAATCATACTCTCAGCATTTCATCATAATTTTGTCTCTTAATCTAATGAATCATTATTCATCTAATCAGGTCTATCACCTCCTTTGATTAAATTAATCAATTTAATTAACCTTACATTTCTATTTAATTAAATAATTCATTTTATTTGATTAAATCTCTAAAGTCTTCTCATTAAATTAAATAAATTAAACCTTATTTAATTTAATCTAACATCTTCCTCTTTAAGTTAAATAAATCAAATCATTTATTTAATAAATCATTTTTTCTCAATTCTGATTTAAATTAATTCATCTATTTAAGTCTAAATTGTCACATCATCTAATTCTTCATTAAATTAATCAAAACCTTGATTAAGCTAATCTCTCTCACTAAAATCCTCTAGGGAATGCAACTTGCACTCTCTATTTTCCCTCACATGACATCAAAAGGGAATATTCCCTCATTTGAATTCAAAAAGGCCAAGTGGACTTGGTCCTTCCAACAAGGCATTTAAGGCCTCTTACATGTCCTTGGCCTTGAGCCAAGTGACATTAAATTCATTTCCCTTCCCTCTTCAACAAGTCATTTCACAAATTCAAATTCAAACTAAGTGTATTTAATGGCACTTTGGCCAAAATGTGCACAACCACTAACCATTCACATCATGACATGTGGTATTCAACTATTGGATTGAAAGTTAGTCCCACATTTCTCAAATCTTACCTTCTCTTCCAAATTGAAATCTATAAATTGGAGGTTTTTCTCCTCATTTCTCATCCACAATTACATGCAAAGTTACTCTCTTCACATTGAGAGCTAATTTTTCTCATTTCACTCAACCTATCACCATTTTCACAATTTGTAACAAGGTTATGCTCAAATCTCTTTGGAGATTTGACCATTCCTCAATCACTCAACATTTGTAACTTAGGAATTGGGAAAGGGTCAATTGCAACATCTCATTGGCACCAATTACCCCCTGGGATCTTAAATCTATTGGCTTAATTAGGATTTATATGCTTCTCTTGTATTGTGTTCTTCATTTTCCTAATTTTAGTTTAAATAGACGGATTTCATGGGGAATCTCTCATGCTTGTTTGTTTGCATATTGAGCTAACAATTTAACATGTTTGTTGTTCTTGCGCATTTGCAGGTTTAGGGGTTCACAGGTTGTACTATTGGCATGAGTCTACTAATGAGGATACCTTGAAGGTATGTGAGATTGGATGTACTAGAGCTTTTTGTGGGTGCTATTTTCAGTCTCATGGGTTGATCAATTGGATGGGTGCAATCAGTGTTCTAGTTGTAACTGGTGTTCTATCTTGTTTCTAGAGAATGGTTGAAGGCTATGTTTGGTTACATTGTTGGATAGTTGGTTACGGTTGGATACCTGGTTAAGTTGTAGATTGTTTGATAGACTATTATATGTTGAAATGCTTTTGGTTGGGTGTCTTGGACGCTGTTAAACAGGGTCTAAACTAGAGGGGCCTAAGATCTTGATTATGTTCATGATCAAGAGCTTTGAAGCTATTGCAGTGTTGCTTCTGTATGGCTAGTGAACATGATGGACTGGTGGTAATATGATGCCTTTGTCATCTGTAATAATCTGATGCAGGTGTTCTTGAGACTGTTGCATATATATCTTGGCTCATTCCTTTTTTCTTGTAGTGGATGGTTGGAACTGTTCCCTAAGTTGGAGGACATCTTGGATGTCATTGTAGGTGTCTTAGTTGGAGCACAAAAGCATTGTGTTAGATTCCTGAGTTTATTTCTGGAGGAAGCTAGTAAGTCTTCGTCAAGTGGGAGATTGTTGGAAAATGTTCCTCAACTTGCTGGCTTAAACCTCTGTTAAGGACAAGGATGATTTCTCAATGCTGGTGATTTGTTTCTATTGGTGTAGCTTGTTACTATCGGTGGAACCTAATTGCTAGTCTCAACGATAGAATGATAAACACTATATTGGTGTGGCTTGGGGTCGTCGATGGAACTCTTCACTAGGCTACACCGATGAACCGATGTCAGATGGAGGTGACTCAGATTCCAATGGTAGTGGGGACCATAGAAAAAAGGTGATCCTGATCTATGGTTACGATGTGTTTCATACAACGGTGCTTGTTTTATTCCTGGCTCCTTTGTGGTGAGGACCAACGGAATCTTGGGAAGCAAGCAGACTTGCTTGAGCGATTGACACTTGGTGGCTTGATCAATGGTGTGTGTGCCTCATGTGGTGGGTCCCGAGTGACTCATGCGAGGTGTGCCAGTTTTGAACATGTGTCATTGTTTCAAAGAAACCTTGAGAGAATATTGTGGATGCTTTTCTAATTCCCTAAAATTGCACTAGTGGTGTACACGTGTCTTGGTGAACTCTGATGGTCTATTGAATGGTTGGTCACTTTCATACCACGGTGGGCATTAGGCCATACTACGGTAGTGCGGTTCACCAACTTACCATGGGTTTCTGTTGGATGGCTAGCAATGGCATGGTAGAAGGACCACAGGGGTCTGTTCATTGTTTGTGAATTTGTTAGAGAAGTGGATGAATGGCATGTCAACATGTGGCATGATGTCATTTGTTGATTTTACATTGCTATTGTAAATCAATAATTAATTGGTCGAAATCTTTATTCTTTGGAAGCGATATATATTTGCATTAAATATTTTTGGTGGTTGATTCTTGGTAACTGTTTTAATGCTAGGTGACCTGATGCATGTTGTAGGGAAGTGCAATCAGAGATGAGGGAATCTTTTCAGTGGGGTAATTAAATACCCTGATGGCTGTTGGTTGTTGGTTGCGAGAAGAGAGGCAGAGGTTGATCAAGATGTGAAAAAGAAGAAGAGCAGTTACGAGTGTGTTTGTTTGAATGGTATGCATTGAGCATTGTAACCGTGAACACAGACACATAAAATATAGAGAGATGTGAACCTATGGTGGCAATTAGGCTGGGCTGGCCGAGACGCTAGTAGAGAGAGTCAATTGGTGAGATGAGATGAATGTACATTGTGTGTTGTCTGAGGGTGTTGTAATAGTGTGAAGTTTTTGAATGTGTTGTTGCCTGTATTCTCTAGATGAAACAAGATGTAACTCCTGTAAAGGCTATGAGCCTAAGATTGTATTGTAACTTTATTTTTTGTTGAATAATACAATGGATAGATCTTTTGGAGCGTGGGGTTTTTACCCAAAAGGGTTTTCCCCATGTATATTTGTGTGTTCATTAGTTTTTATTTCATGTTAGATTATGTGAATTGAATCTTTGTATATGTGTTGAATCTATTATTTGTCTGCATATATTTTTCTCAGAAGGATTAATGGGGGAAACAACTGTGCCTATTTCTGCTTTATGGCATAGTAGTTTGTGTCTTTGGGGTGATTTGAAGAAATGAAAATCACCAAAGGCACTATTCTTCTTAGATGTTTCGTTCTAAGTTGACTCGTCCTTCCCCAACAAGAATTTGCAGAGCAGAAAACTCCACTTGAATTAGATGAATGTGTAGACCAACAAATTCCACCACAAACATATACCTTCTCATACCACCAATCACCAAGTTCACTTCAAACAATTGAATGTGCAAATAAGCAAGTTCCACTACAAACATTAATTTCAAACATCTCTCTTTCTCTATCGAGTGCACCAAAGGAGAAATCATGGTTGTTAGAGGGTTCTATATAAATATTAGAATTTATTTACATGTGGATCTATAAAAAATATTGACAATGCCTTCTCCACCGCACAAAATGGGAGCAAATACCTTAGTTCATTTTTATGCTAATTGGGGAGAAAGTCAAGCTTAGCAACTAGATGAAAAATTGGAGGAAACAACTAGTCAGGTGTAGGTTATAAATGATGAAGATTCAATAGATCCATTGGGAGGCCAAACAACTTTAATAGACTTCTCCCAATTCTTGAAGCTACTTGTTCATGTAGTGAAAGACAAGTCCAATCAGCTAGCTGACCATGGGATAAAACTTCCAAGAGGATCCCAACTCCTCACCACTAGCGACTGCATGGTGTTGCTAAAATAGAAAGAGGAGAGGAAGAAGGAAATTCAACTACTAAAATATGGGAAGAGGGAACAGATTGAACAATGCAAGATTAAAATAATTACAACAAAGGAATTTTAGGAACAATTGATAATTGAAATAGAGCAATAGTGAGTAGTAACTAAGGTTGAAAGACAATTACAAAAGAAGGAGAAGGAGCAAAAAAGGGAGTAGCAAAGGATGGAAAGGGAAGTTGAAAAAAAAAGAAAAAGAATTGGAGAAGGCTAGAAAAGAGGAAATAAGGGAAAGGCATCTCAACAACCCTTTAAATCCCTTTCTTGACCATCATAGGATATTTAGAGACTTTGTGTCAATTCAATGCCACCAATATTTTCCACCCTCACCTACCCCAAGTATTAACCAACTAGTTCAAATTTGGAGGCCTATCCACCCTCATGTACCCCAAGTATTAGCCAACCAATTCAAAGCTAGAGCCTTACTCGTTTGTTGGCCACAAACAACACATCAGAAGACAGCTTCCCTTCTTCAAATTTCTCTTTTCCAAGTTTTTTTACTTGATTGGAATGTTTAGTATAGTCAGTTTGGTTGTGATCATTTTGAAGGTTTCAACCGATGTAATTTTCTAACTGATTGTTAGATTGTGAACATTTTTTTGTGATTATTTTAAAGGTTTTTAATAATTTTTTGGGGAATATTTTGAAGGTTTATAACTTGAAACAACATTATGATATGAATACAAACAACATATTCCTACATGTTACAATCATTGATTGTTATAGTCACTATAATTGAAGAACAAACAAACCATACATCTAATCAAGTTGAATGTAAATGAAGAAGCCTATACGAAACATATCTATTTGTATGTCTATCATTGCAATATATATGTATACACATATACACATATATACATATACATATACATATGGGTAAGTTCATCAAGATGGTTCCTGAAAAGAAGACTTAAGTCGACAACTTTTTTCTGAAATCAAGAAATACTAACCTTGGAAGTGAAATTGAGGATACTTAGACTCAAAATTTTGAGATGGAACAAAAAGAAGGATTCAAGTGCTCTGAGTCTACTTTCTAAACTACTAATTTATTTTGAAAATGATTGAGATTAACGGGTTCAAACGAGGGACGTACAAAAATTGGTGTTTTTTTTTTTTAGAAAAACATAACATACCAACTCTTGTACGACCCTCGTACGGTGAAAATTTTTTTAGTATTTTTAAAATCACAATGGTCAGAAGTTAGCTAACAGTATGTAGTTGATGCACGATTTTTCTGATAATTTTTTAAAGAATATTTGATTTTTTACTAATTTATGAAGTGGACATATCCTGAAAATAGAATTTTGGCCGTGCTACCCCTACAAATTTTGGAAACTAATTGATTTGTTTTTTAATTTTATTTTTTAATTTTGTAGAATGGAGTCTAATTTCTAAAAATGTAATTTATTTGAAAAATTGATGAAAGGTTAATTTATAATGAAAAAATACCAAAGACTTCTTTTTGGCAAAAAAAAGACATACAGATTAAATAAATTATGGATGAAAGACTTAACATTTTCAGAAACTGAAAAAAATTACACCGTTGGATAGCTAAGAGATAACCCAACATTACCCATGTGCTCGATTTTTTTGATATTGAACCACATCCAATCCTTCTGGTGAGCACGAACTCGATTATGGGAAATATGGTAGATTTTTTAAAAACACATCTCTGGTCATTGGGAATACCCTCCAAGCCTTTGGATTGGTATTCCAAGGCAAATACCAAGCAAGATATAACGCAAGCACATTATATCTCACTTTTGACATGGTTTTTTGCTTATGTGGGGAACATGTCTACTAGCACATAACGCGAGCACATTATAACACGCTCGCGTTATGTCTTACTTTGTGCTAAATGATAATATATTAATGTATGCTGATATATTTTTATGTACATGTATGTATGTATGCTTGTATGGATGTAAGATTATATGTACATATGTATTATGCTTGTATGTATGCATTTATGTATGTCTTTAGACGAAGGGAGAATTTAGAGAGAGTCTAGAGAGATGGAGAGGGGGTCAAAGTGAGATTTTAAGAGAGAGGGAGTGGGAGAGAAGGGGTTGGATTGAGGGGGACTTAGCTAGGTAGGGTGGGAGGGATAGAGGGAGGGAGAAAGAGAGAGGGGGGGTGGGAGACAAAGAGAGAGAATTGAGGGAGAGGGAGACAAAGAGAGAGAGAAAGAGAAAGAGAGAGTTATGTAGGTAGGATGCGAAAGGGAGAGACTTGAGACAGTGTGAGGGGGGTGAGAGAGGAGAGACATAGGTAGTGAGAGGGAGTGTGAGAGAGAGGGAGTGTGAGAGAGATGGAGTGTGAGAGAGAGGTGAGTGGGACCTGAGAGAGGGAGAGGGTGTGAGAGGGAGTGACCTGATAGAGGTAGAGAAAGAGGGGGGTGGAGTGAGAGGGACTTATCTAGGTAGGGTTGGAGGGATAGATAGAGAGAGGGGAGAGATACAAAGAGAGAGTTACCTAGGTAGGTTGCTAGATGGAGAGACCTTAGAGAGACAGGGGGTGGGAGGAAGAGACATGAGAGAGAGAGAGAGAGGTAGTGGGAGAGAGTGGGATGGAGTGGGAGGGACATAAAGAGAGATGGATAGAGGGAGTGAGAGAGGGTGGTAGGGATTGATTGAATGAGAGGTATGCAGAAAGAGGGAGATGATAGATAGAGACAATTAGAGAAGGTGGGAGGGAGGGAAGGAGGGAGAGGTGAGATGTATAGATAGAGAGAAAGTGATAGGGGTTGAGAGTATAGGGTTGAGGGATTAGGGTAGAGAACCTATAAGGTTGATTGTTTCTAGGGTATTAGGGTTTAAGGTTTGAGGGTTGAGGGAATAGATTTGATGGTAGAGGGTATATGGTTGAGGGTATAGGGTAGAAGGTTTAAGGTTTAAGTGTTTAGGGTTGAAGGGTTTGGGATAAAGGGTTTAGGGTTAAGGGTTTACTAGGTTGAGGGTAGAGGGTAGAGGGTTTAGGGTATAGGTTTGAGGGTATATGATTGAAGGATTAGGTTCAAGGTCCAATGTAAGGGGTAGACGGTTTAGGGTTTAAGGATTGAGGGTTGAGGGATTAAGGGTTGAGGGTTGAGAATTGAGGGTTGAGTGTTTAATGTATAGGGTAAAGGGTAGAGGGTTTAAGGGTTGAAGGTTGAATATTGAGGGTTTAAGGTATAGGGTTGAGGGATTAGGGTTGAGGGACCAATATATAGGGTAGAGATTATAGGGGTTGCGAGATTAAGGGTTGAGGGATTAGAGTTTAGGGTAGAGAGTATTGGGTTGAGGGTAGAGGTTAGAGGGTAGAGGGTAAACGGTTTAACAATTTAGGGTTTCAGGGGTTAGCGTTGAGGGTTGAGGGTTTAGGGTTGAGTGTTTAAGGGTTTAAGGGGTGATGGTTTAAGGGTCAAGAGGGTTAAGGGATTAGGGTAAAGAGTTTACTAAGTGGGTTTAAGGGTTGGGGGATTACGGTTGAGGGTAGAGGGTAGAGGATTGGCGATAGAGGGTAGAGGGTTTATAGGTTAGGGTTTAAGGGTTTAGGGTTTAGGGATGAGGGATTAATAGGTTATAGGGTAGAGGTTATAAGAGTTGAGGGATTAGTGTTTAAGGGTTGGGTGTTGAGGGATTCAGAGGTATAGGGGTTGAGGGTTGACGGTTGAGAGATTAAGAGGGTGTAGTGGTTGAGGAATTAGGCTTTAACGGTTGAGGGTTAAGGGTTCAAGGATTACGAGGGTATAGGGATTGAGGGATTAAGAAGGTATAGGTTTTGATGGATTAGGGTTTAAGGGTTTAGGGTTAAGGGTTTAGGGTTGAGGGATTAAGAGGGTATAGTGGTTGAGGGATTAGGGTTTAAGGGTTGAGGGTTGAGGGATTAAGAGGGTATGGGGGTTGAGGGATTAGCGTTTAAGGGTTGAGGGTTGAGGGATTAAGATGGTATAGGGGTTGAGGGATTAGGGTTTAAAGGTTGAGGGTTGAGGGATTAAGAGGGTATAGGGGTTGAGGGATTAGGGTTTAAGGGTTGAGGGTTGAGGGATTAAGAGGGTATACAGGTTGAGGGTTTAGGGTTTAAGGGTTGAGAGTTGAGGTTTCAAGTATTAAGAGGGTATATGGGTAGATGGATTAAGGTTTAAGGGTTGAGGGATTAAGAGGGTATAGGGATTGAGGGATTAGGGTTTAAGGGTTGAGGGTTGATGGTTCAAGGAGTAAGAGGGTACAGGGGTTGAGGGATTAGGGTTTAAGGGTTGAGGGTTGAGGGTTAAGGGATTAAGAAGGTATAGGGGTTCAGGGATTAGGGTTAATGGTTGAGGGTTGAGGGATTAAGAGGGGTATAAGGGTTGAGGGATTAGGGTTTAAGGGTTGAGGGATTAAGAGGGTATAGGGGATGAGGGATTAGGTTTTAAGGGTTGAGGTTTGAGGGTTGACGGATTAAGAGGGCATACAGGTTGAGGGACCAGGCTTTAATGGTTGAGGGTTGAGGGTTCAAGGATTAAGAGGTATAGGGGTTGAGGGATTAGGGTTTAAGAGTTGAGGGTTGAGGGATTAGGGTTTAATGGATGAGAGATGAAGAGGGCATATGGGTTGAGGGATTAAGAGGGTATAGTGGTGAGGGATTAGGGTTTAAGGGTTGAGGGTTGAGGGATTAAGAGGGTATAGGGGTTGTGGGATTAGGGTTTAAGGGTTGAGGGTTGAGGGATTAAGGTTAAAGAGTTGAGGGTTGATGGTTGAGGGATTAAGAGGTTATAGGGATTGAGGGATTATGGTTTAAGGGTTGAGGGTTCAAGGATTAAGAGGGTATAGGGGTAGAGGGATTAAGGTTTAAGGGTTTAGGGTTGAGGGTTGAGGGATTAAGATGGAATGGGGGTTGAGGGATTAAGGTTTAAGGGTTGAGGGTTGAGGGTTCAAAAGGATTAAGAGGGTATAGGGGTAGAGGGATTAAGGTTGAAGGGTTGAGGGTTGAGGGTTGAGGGATTAAGAGGGTATAGGGTTTGAGGGATTAGGGTTTAAGGGTTGAGGGTTCAGGGATTAGGTTTTGAGGGTTGAGGGATTATTTAGGGTATAGGGGTTGAGGGATTAGGGTTTAAGGGTTGAGGGTTGAGGGTTGAAGGATTAAGAGGGTATAGGGGTTGACGGATTAGGGTTTAGGGGTTGAGGGTTGAGGGATTAAGAGGGTATAGGGGTTGAGGGATTAGGGTTTAAGGGTTGAGGATTGAGGGATTAAGAGGATATAGGAGTTGAGGGTTTAGGGTTTAAGGGTTGAAAGTTGAGGATTCAAGGATTAAGAGGGTATAGGGGTAGAGGGATTAAGGTTGAAGGGTTGGGGGTTAAGGGTTGAGGGATTAACAGGGTATAGGGGTTGAGGGATTAGGGTTTAAGGGTTGAGGGTTGAGGGTTCAAGGATTAAGAGGGTATATGTGTAGAGGGATTAAGGTTGAAGGGTTGAGGGTGGAGGGATTAAGAGGGTATAGGGATTGAGGGATTAGGATTTAAGGGATGAGGGTTGAGGGATTAGGGTTTGAGGGTTGAGGAATTATTTAGGGTATAGGGGTTGATGGATTAGGGTTTAAGGGTTGAGGGTGCAGGGATTAAGAGGGTATAGGGGTTGAGGGATTAGGGTTTAAGGTTTGAGGGTTGAGGGATTAAGAGGGCATAGGCGTTGAGGGTTTGGGATTTAAGGGTTGAGAGTTGACGGTTCAAGGATTAGGAGGGTATAGGGGTAGATGGATTAAGGTTGAAGGGTTGAGGGTATAGGGATTGAGGTATTAGGGTTTAAGGGTTGAGGGTTCAAGGATTAAGAAGGTATAGGGGTAGAGGGATTAACGTTTAAGGGTTTAGGGTTGAGGGTTGAGGGTTCAAGGATTAAGAGGGTATAGGAGTAGAGGGATTAAGGTTGAAGGGTTGAGGGTTGAGGGTTGAGGGATTAAGAGGGTATAGGGATTGAGGCATTAGGGTTTAAAGGTTGAGGGATTAGGGTTTGAGGGTTGAGGGATTATTTAGGGTATAGGGGTTGAGGGATTAGGGTTTAAGGGCTGAGGGTTGAGGGTTGAAGGATTAAGAGGGTATAGGGGTTGAGGGATTAGGGTTTAAGGGTTGAGGGTTGAGGGATTAAGAGGGTATAGGGGTTGAGGGATTAGGGTTTAAGGGTTGAGGATTGAGGGTTGAGGGATTAAGAGGATATAGGGGTTGAGGGTTTAGGGTTTGAGGGTTGAGGGTTGAGGATTCAAGGATTAAGAGGGTATAGGGGTAGAGGCATTAAGGTTGAAGGGTTGAGGTTTGAGGTTTGATGGATTAAGAGGGTATAGGGGTTGAGGGATTAGGGTTTAAGGTTTGAGGGTTGAGGGTTCAAGGATTAAGAGGGTATAGGGGTAGAGGGATTAAGGTTGAAGGGTTGAGGGTTTAGGGTTGAGGGATTAAGAGGGTATAGGGATTGAGGGATTAGGGTTTAAGGGTTGAGGGTTGAGGGATTAGGGTTTGAGGGTTGAGGGATTATTTAGGGTATAGGGGTTGAGGGATTAGGGTTTAAGGGTTGAGGGTTGAGGGTTGAGGGATTAAGAGGGTATAGGGGTTGAGGGATTAGGGTTTAAGGGTTGAGGGTTGAGGGATTAAGAGGTTATAGGGGTTGAGGGATTAGGTTTTAAGGGTTGAGGGTTGAGGGATTAAGAGGGTATAGGGATTGAGGCTCCCCTTCTCCCACTCTCCCCTTCTCCCCCTCTCTCCCTCCCCCTCTCTCTATCTCCCACTCTCCCCCTCTCCCCCTCCCACTCTCTATTTCTCCCACTCTCCCCTTCTCCCACTCTCCCCCACTCTCTCCCACTTTATCTTTCTCCCACTCTCACTCTCTCTCCTTGCCTCTCTATCTTCAACTATCTCGGTCTCCCACTCTTTACTTCTCCCCTTCTGCCACTCTCTCTTTCTCCCACTCCCCCCCTCTCTCCCTCTCGCTCTCTGTTTCTTCCACTCTCCCCCACTCTCTCCCACTATCTTTCTCCCACTCTCACCATCTCTCCCTCCTCTCTATGTCTCCCACTCTCAAGCTTCTCTCCCCTTCTCCCACTCTATCTCACTCTCTCTTCTAGGACTCTCCTCCTCTCTCCCTCCCTCTCTGTCTCCCACTCTCCCTCCCTCTCACTCTCTCTTTCTCCCCTCTCCCCACTCTCTCCCCACTCTGTCTTTCCTCACTCTCATGTCTCTCCTCCTCTATCTCCCACTCTCTGATCTCCCACTCTTCCTTCTCCCCTTCTCCCTCTATCCCACTCTCTCTTTCTCC
>CM021100.1:797590943-797632293 GCA_007115665.2 Sequoiadendron giganteum
TCTCCCACTCTCACCCTCTCTCTCTCCCTCTCTATCTCCCACTCTCTCGGTCTCCCACTCTCCACTTCTCCCCTTCTCTCACTCTCTCTTTCTCCCGCTCTCCCCCTCTCTCCCTCCCTCTCTATCTCCCACTCTCCCCCTCTCTCCCTCCCACTCTCCCTTTCTACCACTCTCCCCTTATCCCACTCTCCCCCACTCTCTCCCACTCTATCTTTATCCCACTCTCACCCTCTCTCCCTCCCTCTCTATCCCCCACTCTCCCCCTCTCTCCCTCCTGCTCTCTCTATCTCCCACTCTGTCTCACTCTCTCGATCTCCCACTCTCCCCTCTCTCCCTCCAGCTCCTCTCTGCTCCCTCTCCCTTCTCCCTCCCTCTCTATCCTCCTCCCCTCTCCCTCCTCTCTCCCTCCCTCTCTATCTCCTCTCTCCCTCTCTCCCTCCTCTCCCCATCTCTCCCTCCCACTCTCTCTTTCTCCCACTCTCCCCTTCTCCCTCCCTCTCTATCTCCCATTCTCCCCCTCTCTCCCTCCCACTCGCTCTTTCTCCCACTCTAAAAAATATACTAAGAAAACCAAATTTCACATAACCCACTCGCATTATAACGCGAGCATGTTTTTGACTCCACTAAAATAGTAAAAAACTCTATATACCCATGATTTGAAGGCCCACAGTCAGCATATTCCCCTAGTTTTGTGCATGCTCCGATAAAAAATAGCTTTTTGATGATGTTGTGAAGTGTGCAAGCATATTTTTCACATTCCATCACCTTTTCCATGATCTTTTTACTACCTTTGCATGAAATAGGAGATTTTCCACATTGAAAGACATATAATATCAATTGAAGTTTGCATTCCATTGAAAACTGCTATACAATTGAAGTGTGGAAGGGAACAAGCTTTTGAACAAGTCAAATTGTTGTGGAGTTTGAAGAAAGAAGAAGCTAAGGCTACATAATTGGGTTCGAATCCTCCATTTGAAAGTCTGGTTTTTAAGGTATGTGAAGTCTTTACACGTTTTCTTTCATTCTATTATGGCTTGCTTTCAATTTTTTTTGTCATTATAACCTTAGGTTGTCAATGCACATTTTAAATTACCATTATATACACAATTATATACACTTGCCAATTACCATTTTAATCTTGATGTAAAGCATCTACCAAGATCCACAAATCATCAAGGGTACTTCTGACCCTAACTTAAATTGAAGAAGATCAACAAACAAATTCAATCATCTTTTCATCAAAACATTAGAACTTGGTTTCAAATTTTTTTCCGACTCAAAAAAATAGATTAACCATCATAAAATTGATTGTAACATAGCATAAAGCTGATTAGAAACTTAGAACCATTCATGAAAATTCATCCTTTAAGACAACTCCAAGCCTCTCCCATTCCTCTGAAGCATCCAAACACCTTCCAATACCTCTGCACAAACTGATGTAGTACAAAGGAAGAAATCACCACCTTTCTTGACACACTTATTCAACTATATTTCCCTTCACAAAACATTTGATTCGTATACTCAAATTAGCATTAAGAGTTCCCAATTCCTTAAGGACCTTCAAAACACCTTGAAAATCTTAAAAATAACTGATTAAAATCAGCTAGGTTCCTCAAAACATCAACCAATGATTATGTCATTCACAAGTTGTCTTAAATCTTCCATAATGGCACCATTGTTTACAAACACAAACTATAATTATTAAGGCACAACCAAACCATTATTTGCTTAATATATCTTTATTTGAGTTAGTACAACAAAAATGAAACCTTTCAGAAGTCTGCCCTTCCACTCCTTCAACACTTTTTCAAAATCACTCCTTGGTTCCTAAAATTCTCATGCAAAAGTGCTTGTTTGAGCTAAGAACCCCATCCTATTGTTAACTTTTCTACACGATGATTGTAAGTATTATTAAAATGAAGCCTTAAATGAAATATATTTTTCAATTAACTTTAATGGATACATTTTTTAGGAACTAATATTCATCTCATTACCATGGTATAGATAAAATTATCCATCATACCAAAGAAAAATACAAAGAGGAAACTAACAGACGAAGAGAACGAAACCTTGAAAGAAAAGGAGAGAGTTCGGGTGGCGGCATATCATGAAAATAAGAAATTGGAAACGATTGATGAAAACAACCCGATTGTAGAGGAACCTCAACCATCAAAAAGAGAATGAGATTTAGTAGCACAATAGGCATGAATGCAAAAGCATCGTCGTAAGACAGATTCAGATACCGTAGTTGGAGACACACCCTCTACGACAAGTGAATATGAAGGGACACCATTAAGCACAAGCGAATATGGAGGGACACCATCTAGCACAAGTGAATATGGACAAACACCATCTACTGCAAGTGAATATGAAGGAACACCGTGTACCGCATGTGAATATTGTTGGACACCATCCAACACATCTCAAGTTGAGAGTACATCATCACTCAGAATTGACGAAGAAGGTATGCCATCATCCCCATGTGAACCTCAAGGTATGTCTTCTTCGCCACCCTCGATCGAAGGTACGCAATCTAGCCCACCTCAATTAAATATTTTTGAAATTCCTAATGTTGAGATGTATGTACCTAGGAGAACACCACCTAGAATTTTGCGTAGAAAGCCAAAGTATTTGATTAATATTGATGATGAGATTTTGTGGCACATGGAAGGTAAGATTTCAACATGCACTTGTAGAAGATATGCTGATAAGATTTGGGAATGATTCTTTGAAAGGCTAAATGAGACTGCAAGATGTCAACTATTTGTTGAAATGATGCGGGGTGTAAAGTATAGGAACATCATGAAGACTCTTGGGTTGAGAACATCAAATGCATCGAGTGAAGACACTATTGTGAAGAATCTAATGGATGCTTATGAGAGTGTGGGTAAGACCTCATGCTCAAAGGATAGTAATGTCACCCGATGTGTCATTACATCGACTTTCATAAGCTGTCAAGCAAAGAGAGCTCATCTAATTAAAAATACTAGTGAACAAATGAGAATTAGTAGAAAAAATTTATCAAGAGCCATTCAAAGGTGACAAAGAATTGAGGGAAATGATACAAATGAATTATGGACGTTCTCGGGGAGACTATTGTGAAAAGATAAAGAATTTGTCCAAGCCTTGAGAACACTAAATGAAGAGTATTGGAAGAATAACACAAGGCTATCTCCGAATCAAAGGGATGTGGTAAGAAGGAGAATCGGTAGTCAGAATCGTGAGCCACATCCAAAGCATTTTTTGGATGACTCAAACCCAATTTTTTTGGAAATTTGAAAATGATTATCCTCAAATTAGTATTTCTCAAAGATTTTTTGAAATGCTTAAACCTTTTTATGTCAAGATAAATCACACATGCACTACTTCTTGTTGTAGACTACATATTGAGTTTTCTAACCATTATGATGTTTATCGTTCTATATGTTTAGATTTGCATACTAACAATGTTTTGCAGGATTCTGGCATAGAAACCCCACCAAAATATTCAAGAGAGTTCTTATCAAAAAAATTATTTGAAATAGAGGATGGCCAGATATTCTATAGGACAGCATGCTTGGATGGTTCATGTGAGCATTGCGGTGGCTTCCAGCGTATGCCAGTATGTCAACATATGGAAAGCACATATGAGGTGGGACAGAAACTAGTAGAGTTCGGGAGGTATAAAACAGTGGCATATGCTACAAAAGATGGGTCTCAAGAAAAAAGGTGTGATTTGGTTATTGAGAAGATTCCAATGTAGCAATTTATGACCACATTTCGTCATAGTATACTGTCTGAGTATGCAATGCATACCCATAGAGCCCGATGGTTGGACACACAGTTCAAGCTATGCAAGGAAACCTTTCTAGTTGGAAGCATAGTATATGTGGTTGACTTTGTAGAGAACTACACTCTACAACCACAACATGAGGTGCAGTCACAATATTACAATTCCACACAAGTTTCGATATTTGTGCACATAGCATTCATTCATGCATCTAATAGTACAGATGAGCAAAGGAAGGTATTGAGGGAGTACCACTTTTACATTAGTGATGATCACACACATTCTCCAAAGTTCATGCAAGGTTGCTTCCAGATGTTCTACAGTGATTTGGCTCAGAGGGGCATAAAATACGATCAACATATAATATGGTCTGATAACTATGCAACACAGTTCAAGAACTCTTGCATGTTCTATTGGTTGTGCAGGATGCATGTCATTACAAGTGTTCAACATATGTGGAACTATTGTGAGGCCAGACATGGAAAGGGGGAGCATGATGGTGCAGGAGCATGCATGAAATGAGCATTAGCACAAGAAGAGTTAAAGTATAAAGATAGTGCAAAGTTCATAGATGCAAAATCAATCGTCGAGTAGTCTAATGCTTTGATGGGTCTAGGTAATGAAGGTACATCTTTAGTTCATAGATTTTTTTGGATGATGGATGATACTAACATTGCACCATGTGAAGACTGTTGTACACTAATAGGATCGAGTGAGGTACACTCTTTCCTTAGCTCAAATGCAGGTTCATGGAGTATTGATACACGAAAGATGGCATGCTTTTGTTCTTCATGTACAATGCAAGACTGGAATGATTGTGAGTCAAGGGAGTGGGTTGACAAATGGTTCGCAAGTTATCTTAGCCCACTTCACATGTATCGCCCTCCGATGGCATTAGAACTAACACAAATAGAATCATCGGTCAACTGTGACCACATATCAGATCTAGTTCAATGAGGTGATATATCTACTTTCTTAGTTGTGTAAATTCCATATCGTCAGATCTTACTTTGTACTGTATTCATAATGTTGAAAAATTTCAAGAGATTTTTTTGCACATATCAATGCAGGGCATGTTTATGTAGTTATTATAGATGAAGACAATGAAGAGGGAACAAAATATTACTTGTGTCATTGTGTTGATACCAAAAAGAAATTGGAGGCCCCATTTATAGATGGAGAAAACATCGAATACCCTACAGGCTCAGTTGCGGTTACTGGAACATGTCTTAGAAGGTACCCACATTCAAGTGTTAAACATTGGCTATTTCAGGACTTTGACATGCATCATAAGATTCTTCATTACTCGAACCTTGTCATGGCATCCAATGTTCATTTGACCAAATATGGAGGTAGACCTTTGAACAAGACATTATGGAAGGTTCGTGATTCTGACCATGAGGCAATACTTGACACAATAAAGAGTAGAGTAGACCTGAATGGTTCATTGGATTAATTTGAAAGTATATGCACATTGGTTCTTATTAATTTATACTTGTATGCACATTAATTTGTTTGATGTCAATGCTATCATCTTCTTTTACAGTGATTGGTGTCCCCTTGCAAAAAATGCAGATATATGATCCATCTAAGAGAATGTCAACCAGAAAAGCAATACAACATCCTTATTTTGATGCCTACATGCAACATCTGTAAGTGCCTTCCATCTATTTTTATTTCATTTCCATTTTGGATGCTCTTTCTTTTTCTCTTTTACTTTGCGTATTTCTAAGTAAACTACTAAGGGTTGATTGATCTTTCATTGCAGAAAATGCTGATTTAAGAGACATCAAAGAGAATCTCAACCAAAAAAGCAATGCAACATACTTATTTTGATGATTTTGAAAAATCTCAATATTGATTTCAAGCCATTATAAGAGAGCATGTGAAGCTTAGCAAGGGAATCTCAAGTTACTCATTTGAATTTAACCTCATAATGAGCACCTATGATGTAGACATTTAAAGAGAATCTTGAATGTTGAATGCATGAGTGACATTGTAAAAGATCTGAGAGAATGAAGTGCCAGAGGCATTGTAATAAGATTTAATTAGATAATGAGATATACTCAAATATTGTAAGGTTGGAGTTCATGTTTGGTGTAGTAGCACCTTGTTCTGTAAATGCCTTGAGTAGGAAAATTTGCAAACTTTGAATTTTGAAATGTAAACAATTCAAAAAGGTCATATAAAGGTCATGTAAATAATTTGTACACATTTTTCTGCAACTCGTGTGACCAAGCGGACTGTTCCAACACGTCGAAATCACGTAGAATGGCTCTTTGCTATGTTCCACAGGATCGATCCCTTAAGGGTCCAAAGTGCAAAATGGCTGCAAAATTCAACATGCTAGTACTTAGATACCATGACACTTAGAAACTACTTGTCTAATCCTACAAAAAGGCATTGGGCCCCTCTAGAAAAACCTCTCTCAGTTTTGGCTATCTTGGAGTGGTTTTCTCGTGGCGGCGGATTTTCACTTGATGGAAAAAGTATCAAATTCAATCAGTGCAAAGTTGCAAAGTGGTGCAACTTTCGCTCTACAACTCGTGTGACCAAAATAACTACTCCAACACATCTGAATAGGTATGTTTATGCTAGGAATGGTCTTTTTTCGCACTGAAACACGTGGAATCACTCTGAGCTACGTTCAACCGGATCGATCCCTTAAGGGTCCAAAGTGCAAAATGGATTCTAACTTCAGCATGCTATTACTCGGATACCGTGACACTTAGAAACTTCTTGTCTAATCCTACAAAAAGGCGTTGGGCCTCTCTAGAAAAACCTCTCTCGATTTTGGCTATCTTGGAGTGGTTTTCTCGTGGCGGTGGATTTTCACTTGATGGAAAAAGCATCAAATGCAAGTAGTGCAAAGTTGCAAAGTGGTGCAACTTCCGTTAGGCAACTTGTGTGACCAATCGAATTGTTCCAACACATTCGAATATGTATTTTTACACTATCCATTGTCCTCTTTCACATCGAAACACGTGGAATTGCTCCGAGCTATGTTCCACCAGATCGATCTCTTAAAGGTCCAAAGTGCAAAATAGTTGTAAAATTCAGCATGCTATTACTTGGATACCGTATTACTTAGAAACTTATCATCTAATCCTACAGAAAGATGTTGGACCCCTCTAGAAAAAAATCTCTCAGTTTTGGCTATCTTAAAGTGGTTGTCTTGTGGCGGCGGATTTTCCCTTGATGGAAAAAGTGTCAAATTCAAGTTGTGCAAAGTTGCAAAGTGGTGCAACTTTCGCTCTGCAACTCGTGTGACCAAGCGAACTATTCCAATATGTTCGAATAGGTATGTTTATACTAGGCATGGTCCTCTTTCACACCGAAACATGTGGAATTGCTCTGAGCTAAGTTCCACCAGATCGATCCCTTAAGGGTCCAAAGTGCAAAATGGCTACAAACTTCAACATGCTAGTACTTAGATACAGTGACACTTAAAAACTTCTCATTTGATCATACAGAAAGGCATTGGGTCCCTCTACAAAAAAATCTCTTGATTTTGGCTATCTTGGAGTGGTTTTCTCATGGCGGTGGATTTTCACTTGATGGAAAAAGTGTCAAATTCAAGCAGTGTAAAGTTGCAAAGTGGTGCAACTTTCACTTTGCAACTCGTGTGACCAAACTAACTACTCCAACGCATCTGAATAGGTATGTTTACACTAGGCATGGTCTTTTTTTGCACTGAAACATGTAGAATCACTCTGAGCTATGTTCAACAGGATTGATCCCTTAAGGGTCCAAAGTGCAAAATGGCTGCAAACTTCAGCATGCTAGTACTCGAATACCGTGACATTTAGAAACTTCTCGTTTGATCCTACAAAAAGGTGTTGGGCCCCTCTAGAAAAATGTCTCTTGGTTTTGGCTATCTTGGAGTGGTTTTCTTGTGGCGATGGATTTTCACTTGATGGAAAAAGTTTCAAATTCAAGCAGTGCAAAGTTGCAAAGTGGTGCAACTTTCGCTCTACAACTCGTGTGACCAAACTAACTACTCCAATGCATCCAAATAGGCATGTTTACTCTAGGAATGGTATTTTTTCACATTGAAACACATGGAATCACTCTGAGCTACGTTCAACCGGAACGATCCCTTAAGGGTCCAAAGTGCAAAATGGATGCAAACTTCAGCATGCTATTACTCTGATACCGTGACACTTAGAAACTTATCGTCTAATCCTATAGAAAGGCGTTGGGCCCCTCTAGAAAAACCTCTCTCAGTTTTGGCTATCTTGGAGTGGTTTTCTCATGGCAGCGGATTTTCACTTGATGGAAAAGGTGTCAAATTCAAGGAGTGCAAAGTTGCAAAGTGGTGCAACTTTCACTCTACAACTCGTGTGACCAAAATTACAGCTCCAACACATCCAAATAGGTATGTTTATGCTAGGCATGGTCTTTTTTCGCACTGAAACATGTGGAATCGCTCCGAGCTACGTTCAACCGGATCGATCCCCTGAGGGTCCAAAGTGCAAAATGGCTGCAAACTTCAATATGCTATTACTCATATGTTGTGATGCTTAGAAACTTCTCATCTAATCCTATAAGATTACGTTGAGCCTGTCTACAAAAACCTCTCTCGGTTTTGGCTATCTCAGAGTGGTTTTCCAGTGGTGGTGGATTTTCACTTGATGGAAAAAGCATCAAATGCAAGTAGTGCAAAGTTGCAAAGTGGTGCAACTTTCATTCTACAACTTGTGTGACCAAGTGGACTATTCCAACACGTCCAAATAGGTATTTTTACGCTAGGCATGGTTCTCTTTTGCCCCAAAACACATGCAATCACTCTGAACTATGTTCTACCAAATCGATCCCTTAGGTTGGAGGAGTCTTAAGTTGCAAATTTGTAAGTTGCTTAAAGAAAAAAAATTGAAATGATACTAAATGTACCACTTAGCAATCATTTCATCTAAGTGATGCTCATAGAGGTGAGGCACTAGGCCTTCCCGGGAGGTCACCCATTCTAGTATACTCCAGCTCAAGTGCTTAACCAAAAAGTTTTTTCCCCAAGGTTAAGCCCACTTAGCTTGCAACCCCATTTGCAAAACCTTCAGCAAGTGTTGTGCCTTATGAAAAATTCATTATAGAGCCCCTTCAGGTCATCAATTGATAAGTAGGAGGTATTTTCTACAATGTGTCAAATTATGATATTGCTATCAGGATTCCATTGAGCAGTCATTTGTAGTATTAGATATAGCTCTAGCTTCTATAGTATTGCACATGATTGCAGATAGTTTCAAAGATCTATATAACATCAATAGTTTACATTACTCAAGAACGATGAACATCTTAAAGACATTTGTGAAAATCAGGACAAGTAACCTTCTTGTGGACTTAGGGTTGCAATATTTGATCTACAACATGTTCCACCATTTCTTCAGTAGGATCAAGAACACACATAATGAAGGTGTGTTTGTAGCCATGAAAGATTATGGTTCGAACTATCCAGGAGAGGGATGTTTTATCTCGACCAACCATATCTATACCATGGTTTTTTCGAAACAAGGATGGGTTCTCTCTTCATTGGCATATACATTACTCCTCGATGTGTTCACACCAGTGTTACAAGACTAGGACTCACCTCAGACTTGACAAGCCATTTTTTGACGTGGACTCGGGCTCAGAGCCCAGAATCGAGAAATAAAAAAACCTAAGAAATTCAAAGATTTGTAAGGATTTAAATCTTGTTTCATGCACCCTTTAATAAATAAACCTTAAAGACACAATAGCATCATCAAATAGAAACTACTATGATCTCATACACAAACATACATCAATCACATAAGTATAAGCACAAATTTTAGCTAAAGGAAATAACACATTTAGATATATAAATATTGTGATATTGCTATCAGGATTCAATCGTGTAGTTTTACACGTCAAACTCATTGACCCATGATTCATCAGTAGTGGTTCACAAGAACCCATCTCTCATGATACTGAATGGTTCATAAGGAGGAAGATAAATCCTCATACATTTCTTCTATCACAAATGAGATAAGTGCTTGGTTTCATGAAGGTCATGAGAACCATTAATGGGGAGTGGATACATGAAGAACTGATGGAGAATGATAATGGCTTTAGACCTGCTATAAAGGGAAAAAAAAATTATTTCAATGATGCAAGAGGTTTTTGGTTTCACTACCAAAATGAGCCTATGAAGAATGCATGTGAAACTCCTTTTGACCTTGAGGGTGTACTTACTCCATCTCAAGGATCATGCATTGAGGATGACATAGATCAATGCTAGGGCTAACCAATTAATAATTATACATGTGAATAAGTCAAACATGTACATGTCAATAAGGGAAGTACAAGTACTCAAAAACATGTAAGCCTCAAAAAGTATACACACGAATACATAGTATACACAAATTAAAACAAAGTATATGCACGAATACAAGGTATATGCATGAAAACATGTAAGCCACAAAGTATACACTCGAATGCACGTAAGTCACAAAGTATACACGTAAGTTGTAAAGTATACACTTGAATATACGTAACTCATATCTATTGAACCATCAATTTAGAATGCAAATATGGACAGGCATCGATAAAAGATATTTGTATTAACCAAATAGCCATGTAGGCATACATCAATATATGTCGATATAAGTATGAAATATATGTACAAAATAGCCATATAGGCTTACGAGAATGCCATCTAGGCATACAATGTCAAATATGTCCAATAAAAAATATGTACAAAACTGCCATGCAGGCATACAACAAAGGACTCTAGAATCAAAAGTCATTGCTCTCCATGCACAAGAAAAAAAATCTTTCCCTTTCCTTTTCGCTCAGATGGCGATAGGTATGTCACTCATTTTTCTATGCTCGTGGAGTGCTCCTACTACTCCTCCTAGGGTTTAGTTCATGGTGAAGTTTTAACTGTTACAATAAGAAGTAAAGACGTGAATATATATAAATTACATTATAAAAAATGATATATTTGACAAAATAATCACTGACAGCCATCTCACGATCTCTCTCCATGAGGGAAATATCCTCACGCCCATGCTCAAGCATGCTCAAGCCCTGTATAAACCATACAAATAGACAAAAAATACGTGAATCAATAACGGTTTTATTTTTCACTAACTAACATCTATACCAACAAATGTAAATTAAAATTTAATAATTTGCCTCATACCTCTTCTGTCAGATCCATCGAGGATTGTATAGTAGATGTCACACCGATATCCATTGCCCTCATCACATTCAGAGGTGTATCATCTCGCAACAACTGAAAATAAAACAACAAATTATTCAACGTAATCAATGATGTGCATGTATAAACTACACAAATCTATTAAGTACTTGATTCATTAGTTAAACTCTTTATTCTATTACCTGCGTGAAGGTTTAAGTAAATCCACCACCACTGGGAAGTGTTCCATCAAAACCTCCAATATTAGTCTATTCAACATCCAAAATTGCATATTAAATTACCATTAGTAAAACGATGCCATTAATTTGCAATAAACTTATAATTGTTTACTAGTTACATACCCTAGCAATAGGTGTACTACAAAAATAGGTTTGTGGGGGGATGGTGTATCCATTCTCAACACTGTGACCCTACAATTTTATTAAAATCATAAAACATTTTTAGTTAATCTTGCATTTCAAAATCAAAATTTAATAAATTAAATTCAATGAACACATGCAATAACTTTTACCTAACTATCAATGCCATATGCCTCATGCAAAATGTCAACTGCCCTCTCCATCTCCATAGCTATAGACAGATCCTGCATACCAGTCTCCTGAGGGTCGATGGGGTCATGTGCATAAGTAGCCCCGCAAGATTGACACACATGTGTTTGAAGGCCACCACGAGAAGACTCCCCTGGATGGCACTGTAGAATAGGGATAGTGTGATGGATGACACTCTAGGTCAAAGTGTTGATTGCCTGCAATGTCTCTACGTCAACACTTTCCTTCACGACGAAAGGCATAACAATGTGCTCATGAGGTGGCCTAGCGAGAGCTCGTCTACCTTGTTGTGTAGGATCCGGGTGTGCACCAGGCCTATCCTGAGCTGACCCCCCACCTCTCCCCTGGAAATCCCTCATATCAAAATAATTTGGGATTTTGTTCAATATGAACTCACTATATAGTTTCCTAAGGAAATATTGCGATACCTCGTAATTGCTGCACGGTGGATAATCAAAGACCATGTACCACCTATCATAAAACCGGTCCTTCATCTGTTGGTGGTGGCACCAATGGATAGGAAACCTCTTCACATTGAGGGTAAGATTTTGATTTGTGCGTGGGTCAGTGAATAATGAGCACAAATCACCTTTTATAATTTTTAAATCTTTCACATCCTTGTATGATAGTTTATTTGTATAATAGTCCCTAGCCACCTGCCTCCTATCTTCCCATCCATTTATTTGTTTGCTAGTTGAATCTACGTTTGTTAACATATCTTTCAATGAATTTGCTAGGGTCATTCTTTCTATGGTTGAACCATTTGGATCACTCAACCTATTGATCAAATCCTCAATTTTTTTTTTTTTGTTCTCAATTTCACTCATTAAATTTTGTTGAGTTCCAGGAGGGGGTTGAGTGATTGGTGGAGGAGGTTGATGTTGTGGTTGATTTTGATCTTGAGAATTTGGTTGGTCTTCCTTTTGAGGATTTTGAGGGTTTGTAGGTTGATTTGCATCTCCTAAAAATTCAAACAAATAGATATCAAATTCAACCTAAAACTAACAAATTCAAAACAAAAACCATAGAATCCTTACCTCTTATAGCTCCTCGTCTTTGTGGAACCATCGTTGTGAAGAAATAGGGATTCTTGGTGAAGAAATTCTCCTCCTAGAACGCGAGCGCGATATTCTGAGGTTTTTGGCCATGGGTGCAACAAAAAAACCTATCGAAATGCAAATGAGAGATTTGCATTTGTTTTTTTGCTTTTAACAGTTGATAACGCGAGTGCATTATAATGCACTCACATTATTTGTTTGTAGTTGTAGCCGCTGAGACCTTACCTAGGTTTAACGGAGACATAACACGAGCGCGTTATGGTTTTCAACTCTTTTTTTTAGGGTGTCCACGGAATTACTACCCATTTCCATGCACCCGCCCATATACATATACATATACATATATATACATTTGTAACATATATATATATATATATATATATATATATATATATCTAATTAAGTTGAATGTGTCTATATCTATCTTTACACATATATGTATCATAATGCTATATTAGAAAGGGTTGGAAATATTTCTACCATACTAATGTTTGAAGTTATATATAAATTTCATAATTTTGTATCAAAAGGGTTAGAAATATGTGTACCATATTGTTGTTTGAAGTTATATATAAATTTCATAATGTTGTTTCAGAATTAATTATAACAAAAGTAGGAATCAACCATTATCATAGTTAGTTGTAAGGGAGAGGGATTAGTATTGGGTAAATGAAGAATGCTATAGGAAACATATCTATTTGTGTAATATATATATATATATATATATACATACATATGTACATATGTATACATATATGTCCACATATGAATACATGTAACTACAAAGAAAATAATGATACAAATTGAAATAACATATTCATACATGTAAGAGAGTGTAATTGAAGAACAAACAAACCATCAAGATGAAGGAAGTAATTATGTGCAGGGAGCTATCATGACCAATCATGCCAAATTATGAAGATGTATTGAGTTATCCTCAAAATTCTAGTTGTAGCAATCTATTGTGTTTGGAATCAACCTTTTGAAGGTCTATCAAGAATTTAAGTCATCGATCCATCAACATCAATAAACTTATGTGTGGCATCTCTCCAACAAGTGTTTTCATATCAAGGTAACACTATCATTTGTCATTCATTATTTCAGTTAATTATCATTGTTCTAGCCTCTTATTGTCCTAGGGTATCATCTCTTGATCATCATTAATCATTGTACATTGAGGTAGGAATACTAACATGAATTTTGACTTAGGAAATCCCCTATGCAACAAAACATGTTCCCCTATTTTAGTGTTTGTAGGTCAAATCTGAAGGTTCTAGCCAGTGACAATCCAAGGAAGTAGAGTGTAGACCTTAATCTACAATCTAGAGTTTGCATCTATCTAGAGAAGCAGGATTTCATTCTAGGGAATCCTTGTGCCCTAGACCAATCAATTCAAGCTAAAATTTATAGTTCAGGCTCCTCTTTATTTTCACTTCTCATATCCAAGTCAGTTTTGTAACTTTTTGTTTTTGTTTGTTCTATAAATTATAGTTTCAGATCTAGGGTTATATGTCAAATAGGATTTTCAAATCACTCATCAAATTAATCATCTACACAAGACAACACAAGCATAAATCACTAGTGTATTTCCTCTCTATTGTGGCAACAAGACAATCATAAAGTCCTTAGTCCACTTATGTTTAATGTTGAGTAAATGAAAAGAAGTAATCCTAGTTAATCCAATTGGATCTAGGATCACATTTCCTACGAAACACAAACATTGGTTGAAGGTACCCAAACAAGGAAAATTTAAAATTACCAAAGGCTTATGTTAAATGCATTTTGCTGATGGGTATCTACAATAATCACTATTAAATTAGTTTTTTTAGAGTAAAGATAATCTTATTTTTAAATATTGAAAGTGCTAATTTGTTCTCAAAATTGGTTATGACTTATTGTATGATAATTTGGGGAAATAATCAGTGATCATTTGCATGATCAATTGATTGAAATTTTTATAAAAATTTTTATGTATGTCTTCCTATTTATTCTATGATATTGCAAGCATGAAGGAGTGTCTTGGATTGTAGACAAAATAATTATGTGATAACCATGCAAATATATGGCTGTTATCCTTAGCTTTAGAAATAAGTTGTAAATAAGTATTTTGGGAGTGTTAATGATGCTTTCATAGTCCATTATATACTTCAAGTTATTTCATAGTTAAGAGGCTTTCAACATGTTAACTATGAAAGAACTTGAAGAAGATATTGGACAAAATTTCATATAAATTTTTTCAATTAATCACATGATAAAGTAACATTTTATTAAACTTCTTGAGTTTCAATATCACACGTTGAGTTGTTATGAGGGTGTTCCATATAAATTTCCCAAGTATGCAAGTGATTCTTTCATCTTCATTAAATATGTAAGTAGATAATAGTAGTCAACAAAACATGTAGAGGTGAGAAGAAAGTAGGGTATCCATTTCTTTTAAGTATTAAATATTACACCTGTAAGTCTCTTTTAGACACAAAAAATATAAAAATGTTGGTGGAAAATATAGGAATAAATTCTTATACAATTAGATTGTCTTTTGATAGAAAGAACTATGTCACTGACAATTTATATTTTGCATAAATTTGTACACCATGAATATTTTTGGGAGAGTTGTGTAGATGAATTGGAAGTAAGAAGAAAGGATGGGATGCGAATGAATATGGAGAAGGTCTAGAGTTATAATTCACAATGGAATATATATGATATCGAAGCTGATGGTTCAGATTTGATGGATTTTATTTTCAGTTCTACTATTCATATGTAATGTTTCCCTCTAATTAATTGGGAAGAAAATAAATAATTGATATTAGAGAGAGAAAAAAATGTGTCCTTGAAAATTAAAAAGGTTGATTAGGTTTAAATTTTCTAAAAGTATTGCCCCTAGACCACCTTCTTAAGAAAATATAGTAAGGAGAAAAAAAATTCCTTCTTATTAGTGTATAAATTGCATCTACTTGCATATGCATAGGCTTTAAGCCTACTTAGGTGTCCCTTGACACTTTCTCATGTGAGGTGTCAAGGTAGTTTGGATTCTTTAGAGGTGTCAACTCACTTTTCACACCTCATGCTACTTTTGAGGTAGGAAAATTGCCACCAGTCCATGAGAGAGGAATCTTATCATCATTTTATGGAGGTCAGGTGCCTCCTTCATGCCAATATATGTAGGTCTAGGTAGCCAAATATAGTTGGATCAAGTCATATAGTTTTGTTCTCATTGTGCTTGTTATCTATTCTCTAATATTGTAGGTTCTTTCACGGTATCAAATCTAGACAAGGATATTAGCAAGTCATAAGGTGAATCAATTCATAGTATTTTATTAAGATTTAGTCACTATGTGTTAACAATTTGTAGGAACCATAATCCTAAATCTAAGTAGCATGGGGTTGTCTGAGGTGGTGAAATCAAACACTACATCTCCTCTTTTCATTCCAAAGACCTGACATAGCCTTCAATTGATGAATTGAGGGAAACGTTTATGTTAATGTACATCAGGGTTTGGCGTGTTAAAGGTGAGATTTGCAAGTTTTGCAACCTAGGGCTCTTCACTCTTCTTATCACCACTTGTATTCACGATTTGGGGTGTCTGAAAGTGCCATAATTTGGCATATTTTTAACCTACAAGGGTGTGTTTGAAAGTGCCATATTTGGGTGTGTTTGAATTATTGGGAGGTTGTATTTCAAACCTGCATAAGCGCGTGTTTGAAATTTGGGGGTCTGAACTAGAGTTGGGCATTTGAAATACAGAGGCAAGAGGGTTTGAAGCTTATATAGGACATGGGATTTAAATCTATAGAGGAATTATGAAATTGTTGGATGAGGGTCAAAATTGGTGTGGGATCTCTACCTACTATTCACTCCTTTTTTGTGTATATTTGTTGACCTCAACTTCTCCACTAGGGAATATGTCATCAGGGAAAGCCATCTCCATCTTAAGCTCCTAGTCACATGGTAGTTAAGCCATTAGTTATTTCCAACCCAATGGGGCTCAAAATACCTCTTATTTTTCCCTCTTCTCTAATTTTTGGTGCAAAAATATTTTCAAAAACTATGAAAATTTATTTTGCAAGAAGGAAAGTTAAATTGTAAAGGTGTAAAATTTCAAAGAATCATAATTGTTGCTTGATAACTCATATTTGAGTGTCCGTTTTTGCAAAAGTGTTTTTTATGCCACAAATCCAACGAGCATAATATCATAGTCATCCTATAAAGTGCGAATTTATGCTTTGTTTGGACTATTTACAAAGTACTCGTTCTATAAAGTGACAAACTAGGGGGGAAACAAATAATCAAGGGGTTATTGTGACAAACTAGGGGTTATTGTGTGTTTGTTCTATTTTCACACTTCCTCAAGAAGTATTTTTTGTGTTGTGTTATTTCTTCACTTCTGCACACATTTCTAAGTTCCTCATTTTTGTATTTCTATAAAGAAACTACCTGAAGTCTAGCAAAATGGAGTCTAATGTTAGTGTAATACCCCTAACACCTTTCAATTATAATTATTGGAAGATGAAAGTAATCCTTGTGCTTAAGAACAAAGGTTTATATAGGGTAACTAAAGGAACAAAGAAAGAACCCACAATAACTAAAGACAAAGAAAAGTTATTCAATAAGTTTGATCAAGCATTTGGCTTTCTATGTTTAAATTTGTTTCTTGAATTGTTGTTCCATGTTGAGAACTTGAAAACACCCAATGAAGTTTAGGAATCTCTAAAAAAACTATTTGGGAAAATTGATGAACTTAGAAGCCATGAGTTGGAAAATCAACTCTTAGGTCTTAGTCCTAGGAATTTTTTAACATTACAAGGCTTCTTCACTAAATTTAAATCTTTAAAGTTGAAAATAAAAGATTGTGGAATTGACAAGAAAGAGGATCAATTAATCCTTCCAAGCTAGGTCCATTTTTTTGTGTGTTTGTGCCAACTTTCTACTCTAGTAAATGAGCTCTTGGAGCCTCATGGTCAATGCCCACACTTGATAATTTTATTGCTAATCTCACAAGGGATCAAGAAAATTTAATTCAAATGGGCACTTTGAAGTCTACTAAGCCCCAAGCCCTACTTGCATGGAATGAAATAAAGCAAACTTCAAAAGGAAAGAAGAAGAACACAAAAATGACAAGGTGGTCAAGAAATGAGGAAAAATTGACAACTCCAAAATGGATAACTTTTCTCAACAAAGTAAACCAATTGTTGAGAAAGTTAAATGTGCCTTTTATAAAAAAACCTACAAATGATGAACATTAATGCATGAGGAAACAAATTGAGTCTCTTACATATATTCTCAAAAAGAATAATATATGGCTACCTAATTTTGTCAAGGCATCTTCATTAACTTAGGAAAATACTAAGGACAAAGAAATGATAGGGAAAAGTGTTAGTTGCTACAACATCTTCATCTCCATCATGGATTATATACTTTGGTGCTTCACACCATATGGGTTATTCATAGGTCATTGTTTCATCCTTAGAGCAATCTAGTATGTCCACAATCACCTTAGGTGATGATACCCAACATTGGTAAAAGGGAGAGGGTTTGTGGAAGTTGGAGGAACATTTTCAAATGTTCCAAGTGTTCCTTTACTCTCAACTCATCTCCTTTTAGTCTATCAAATAACTCATTTATGGAAGGGAATGTGATTACACTTCTTTACAAATTCAATTGAGATAAGAGAATTACAAATGAAAAATTTGGTAGTAATAGGGGAGGAAAATCACCAATCCAAATTATATATATCTTCTCCAATTTTTCCATAAATATTTCTCCAAAAGCACTTATAACTCATTCAAATGAAGTTAGCAAATTATGAAATGAGTGGTTTGGCCATCTTAAATACTATTATCTTGAACAACTATGTCAACATAATATGGTCAAGGGATTACCCAAGGTTAAATTTTTGAAGGAATTTTGTGAAGGTTGTGCACTTGATAAACATCCAAAAGCAAAATTTAACAAAGGTAAATCATGGAGGGAAACACAAGTTTTAGAAATTGTTCACAGTGATGTTTGAGGGGATTTTCCCCATCCATCTTTTACAAAGGTTATCTATATGTTCTCACCGTTATCGATGATTTATCACATTTTATATGGGTCTAATTCCTTAGGAAAAAATCAAAAGTATTTGAATCTTTTCAATATTTCAAAGCTCTTGCCAAACAATAGTCTAGGAAAGTCATCAATGTTCTTTGAATAGATAATGGGACTGAGTATGTAAATAAATGCTTTGAATAGGTTTGCATAGTAGAGAGGATATATTTTTAGTGCATAGTCCCATATACCCCCCAACAAAATGGTGTTGCCAAAGGGAAAAATAGATATTTAAAAGAGATGACTAATTGTATGATTCACTATAAGGGCCTCATACCATCATACTAGGTAGAAGTAGTCAATTGTGCATGTTACATTCATAATAGAGTTCCTCATAAAGACTTGAATGGTATCACTCCCTTTGAAGCTTGGAAAGGATAAAACTAGCAGTTGATCATTTTAGAGTCTTTGGATCTCCTACCATGGCACGCATTCCAACAAAAAAATCACAAGGCTATGGATCCACAATCCAAACCTTACATCTTTGTTGGATATCCAAATGGTGTAAAAGGCTATCACCTACTCCACTCTACCACACACGAGTTGTTTATTGAGAGAAGTGTTAAGTTTAAAAAAACATATCTTGAAACTATACTTAACATTTATTAACATATTGTGAACCCCTAAACCTGCAATTGCACAAAAACAGCAAACAAATCACAATGTTAGATCATATGCAATCAATAATGAAGGATTCCCCATGAAATCCATTTACTAAAACTTAAACTAGGAAAATGAAGAACAAAATATAAAAATTCAAATGAATCCTAATTAAGCAAGCAAACTTGTGATCCTATGGGGGAATTGATGCCAATTGATGTGTCGAAATTAGCCATTTCCCAACTCCTAAATTGCAATGTTGATGTGTGTGGATTGATCAAATCTCTTCAATGAGATTTGAGCATAACCTAGCTATGGAATTGTGAAAATGATGAATATGTGGAATGATGTGCACAAAATTGGCTCTCAATGTCAAGAGAGTAACTTTGCATGAGATTGTGGATGAATAATGAGAAGATAAGTCTTCCATTTATAGATTTGAATTTTCAAGAGAGAGCAAGATTTGGGCAATGTGGGACTAACTTTCACCCAATGGCCAAATGCCACTTGTCACCATGTGAATGGTTGATGGTTGTGCACATTTTGGCCAAAGTGCCAATAAATACAATTAGGTGGAATTTGAAATTGAGGAAATGACATGTGAGAGTGAAAAATGAATGAAATAAATGCCAGTTGGCTCAATGCACAAAGACATGTAAGAGGAGTGAATGCTTTGTTGGAAGTACCCATCCACCTGGATTTTTTGAATTCAAACTTGAGGGAATATTCCCTTTTTATGCCATGTGAGGGAAAATAGAGATTTAATAAATGAATTAAATCTATTTTCATGTGCAAGTTGCATTCTCTACAGGAATTTAGTGATGGGGGTTAACTTAATCAAGATTTTTTTTAATTTAATGAGAGATTAGATGATTTGACAATTTTGACTTAAATTGATGAATTGATTTAAATTAGAATTGAGAGGAAATGATTTTTATTTATTTAACTAAAAGGGGAAATGTTAGATTAAATTAAATAACGTTTAATTTATTTAATTTAATATGAAGACTTTAGAGACTTTAATCAAATAAAATGATTTATTTAATTAAATAGAGACATAAGGTTAATTAAATTAAATCGATTAATTTAATCAACAAAGGAGAAATACTTAATCAAATAAATAATGATTTATTAAATTAAGAGACAAAAGATGATGAAACTCTAAGAGTATGATTTAGGAGGAAATATCGTTAGTAATCAGGATCAAGCGTGCCGAACCGAATTGTACATTTTCCATGTCTATAGTTTGCCCCTCTTTGAAGCAATGTACTTGTTGCATTGATTCAAAGAATAAATTGTTGTGATCAAAGTTCAAAATTTCTTGTTTTTTTCCAGATGCCCCATTGCTGCCCCAGCGGAAGGATATTGCTGGTATATTGCCCCCTTGAGAGATCGGATGAATTTTTTTATTTTTTGGATGATCTCGCAAAAAAAGAGGACAAGGTGTCTAATAGGTTCAGAAATGCCCCAGATTGCCAAAAAACATGTTAAAATGCCAAAAAAAATGCAAAATGGCCCTCGGTTGGACAAAAATGGGATCGGGGGACCAAAACCCTAGATGGAAGATCAAATTAGGTCAAAAAACCCTAATTTTTAGGCTTAAATAGACCTTGAGAGGACATTTTCAACACATTTGCATACTTAACCTTTATAAATTTTCACACTTGAGCTCTAAGTCTTGGTCGAAATGGCACAACGACAGCTTCCCAGGCACGTGTCGAAGAGAGTATGAGTGCACCAACGACTAGTCGGCGTAGGACCTGTGGTATGTACCGCTATCCGACTTTCAATTTTTTTGATTTACGTGAATTAAATAGGGTTGACGTTACTTTTAAGTTGAGCGACACTATATAGTGCTGCTGAAAATGCTCTATCAGTGTCGTGCAGTCATGTATTGGACCGCATATGCAAATAGCACTACTCGTCTTAGTTTGGAAATTAGGGTTTGCTAGTCAAACTCCACCACATACGCGAATAGCGTCATGCGGCATAGTTTGCAACTTAGGGTTTGGTCCCAAAGATGACCGCATATGAGAATTGGACCATGTGACATACTTTGAAGGTTAGGAACTTGCAAACTCCATGGCGGCGACACAGTTTGAACTTTTCCAAACTTGGCCGCATTTGCTGTTTTGGATGCGAAAATTTAGCGCGAGATGCAAATTTTTTTACAGGACCTTGACACGATGGCTTCCCTTGTGCAAGAGGATCTTGATGTACTTCACTCACATGAGCATAGATGGCCAGTGCTCAACAGATTGTAGGGTATGCATGAGTTGGTTCAGGAGAACCTTGGTGCCCTTGGTCTTTGGTATGTTGCATACGTCCCTCCTGTTCAGGCGCACTTAGGCATGATGACAGCCTTGGCCGAGCGGTGGCACAATGAGAGTTCTTCTTTCCATCTCCCTACTAGTAAAGCTACCATTACCCTTGAGGATGTCTGGTGCATCCTCTAATTACCTATCCACATAACCAAATTCATCTACGACCCAGATGCCGATAGGGAGGATTGCTATGGTGTTATGGAGCTTGATGAGATTCACTTCTCCGATGGGCAGATCGACTTGGAGAGATACCGTGGTAGCGTACCCATTTATAGGTTGATCATTGCTGCTATCGTTTTAGGCCTTGTGGCAACCAATTAGCGGGGCCGATACTTTAGTCCAGGCTAGGGACTAGCATGAGAGTAGATGGTTCACCGTAGGGAGTGCTTTTCTTGGGGACTAGTATAGCTGGCCTCTTTATATAGAGATCTTCATGAGTTTGTGTACCTGGATAGCAGGTCCCTTGGGGCCAGAGTTACTCTATTACATGTCTGGGCATGGGAGCAGATCCCAGTGCTTCACCTAGATGTCACACTAGTTATTCTTGAGATTGATGATCTTGTTGTTTGGCAATACGATGGGGCACAGATCCACTTTACCCATACTGGCACAGGTGGTCTTGCACACTGGCGATGAGTTCTCAATGAGATGAGAGAGTTCATTTGGAGGCCCTGGATGGGCGTAGGCCTATGGTATGATGATGTTCACTAGTTTTTCTATGCCTGACAAGATAGATGGATGCAAGGCTGGGAGCACACTATGATTGAGAGATATCTTCCAGATAGGGTGGCCTGACAGTTTGGAGAGATGTAGGATAAGCCCAACGACCAATACATGGTGATCTTTGCCCATATTACTAGAGAGACAACATGGGGCCATCCCATTGCATCAGTGGATGCAGTGTCCTCTTTCAAATAGTTGGTGGCCCGACTGTGGCCATATGATTAGGGGCTAGCAGATGCAGGGGTTACTCCAGCATATAGAGCTTGGTTCAGGCCTCCCCTGAGATTGATCGTTCCTGGTACAATACTCCCATGATGGAGACCCAGAGGTAGGATAGTTGGTAGGGGTAGAGGATAGGGCAGAGGAGGAGGTGGACCACCTCCTCATCAGAAACCTCCTAGGGATTCAGCACATTAGTCACCTCCCCGAGTAGGGGGGCAGGATGGTCAATCGAGAGCAGTCCTGCAACAGCAGCCAGCAGCCAGCAATGCAGCCATACTATAGAGATGCACTGATCCAGCAGTTGCAGGGTCATATTCAGGTGTTGATGGTAGAGAGAGATCGGGCTAGGTAGTAGGTTGCAGTAGTTACTGCCAAGAGGGATCAGGCACGATCTGAGAGGGATCAAGAGATTGGTTGGCAGAGGCAGCTAGAGAGCACAACTTCCTCATCTCGGGGCCGGTCAGTTACCCTACAGGCATACAAAGAGGTGGTCAGTGAGGCCGAGTATCATCGGAAACACTATAGATAGGTAGTGCCAGTAGTAGGTTGAGTGCTAGATTTCTCTCAGCAGATAGGGATGACACCCCCAGAGGATCACAGTGAGAGGCAAGTGGGAGAGGGTAGCAGCCAACAGGGCTAGCCCTTTGATTACAGACAGTTACTATTTTTCATTCATGGGCCTCGATTACTTGCCCCTTTTTGTACTATATACGTTGATTACACACTTGATCTGATTTTGTATCATGATAGTACATGTCTTTTGATGATATATATGAGATGATTTGCCTTTATGAAATGTTTTGCAATGTATGATATGCATTTCTTAATTTCCTATATGAATAATGAGATGTTTATATTTCTTATGCTCATGCGATGTGATGTATGTTTCTAATGGATGTGCTTCTTTTTGTATCTTTTTCATGCATTTTTAATGATGATCTTATGAATGAAATGTATGCCAATAATGACATATTGATGTGCAAATGGTAATGGATGTTAATGATTATGTATGATGTAATGATTTCTTAAGATGCTTAGAATAAAAAATTTATATTATTCCTCATAACTTAAGATAATGATATGATGCAATATGATTTTTATGCTAATGATCTGGTGGATGTAGAGTGTATTCATTGGTGATGTTTCGATTACTGTCATGATACCATGTTCGTATGGAAAGAAGATAGAAGAACTTGGAAACAATGAGTTAGTTAGGATGATAGTGATTTGCTTACCAGGAGTCGGGATTTTCAAAGGGTCAATTACATTGTGTTTGATAGCACACCTAGGTACGATGCATTAGGGTACAAAGAACCAGGATGGCATGGTACCTAGTGTGATGGACTTTGAATCAACAATTAGATAGGAGTATTCTTATTCACACTTAGCATGCATACTTCATTCAAGATGTAGTTCAGACATTCTAAATATCTCAGGCCAAAACATAGGAAATCAATCTTTCCTATGTGGTCAACAAGATATCTAAAACATCCTCTCCACAAACCAAACAAAGTACATATGACTAAGTTATTTTACAAGTGTATCCCACAAGCACAGTAGATAAAAGAGACAATGAGTTTTTCCCCATTCCTTTCTCTCTAAACCTATTTTGTTTAGGCATCATTGAGAGGTCCTTGGAATGAGCACAAAATAAGATAAGTCAAGAAAAGACCAAATAAAGAAAACCAACAAGCTAATGTTCTTCTTACTGCTAGCCAAGACTAAACTACTGTGGGGTACCTAATGCTTATTTCCATCATGGGAAGGATTCATCCAAGGACATGTTGTCATCGGGATTTTGATGGGACTGATTGGGTGATAAGCTATTGATACTCTAAGATGATTAACTTGCTTGCTTACTAACTTGGACTTTTGAGACTTTGACGATTAGGGTGTTCACTTTTGAACCCGCTAGATTTGCTTCTACTGACTCACCAAAGGATGAAGGCGATGGTTGATTTCTTAGGAATGATGATTATTGCGGGTGAAAACGAGATGAAATGGATGCACCATTTTGGATTTTTCAAATATTTTGAGGCTATTTTTGGTATTTTTGAAGTGTTTTACAAATGTTTTTGGTATTTCTGAGATTTTTCAATGTTTTTGGTATTTTCAAGATTTACAACGAAGGGACTAACTGAAAGACCTATCCTAGGGGTCTCGAGAGCTAATCCATAGACTAGCCTTGCCTACGTTATACACATAGAGACCACATAGTTCGACTGACGATAGACTTGACTCAATGATGAGATAGATGGACAAAATGGATTGCCACTTTCTTGCGCCAAATGCCTAAGGATTGACCTAATATGTCCCAAGGGATGATCAAATATGAACCTTACCTACGTTCAAGCTCAGAGACGATGTAGTTCAGACAAGGTGGAAGACTGACAAGACTTAATGATGAATTTTTTGAAGATTTAATGAGATTTTGATATTTTTTTGGATTTTCGATGAATTTTTTGAATGTTTTTGGATTTTTGCATGATTTTGATGATTTGGATATGGATATGTGATGATATCAGTGCTCTAGTTTGGGATTTCGTTGAAAACCAAGTTTAATGTTGATCGATTGGATTGATGGATTGATAGTTTGACTAAGTGTGTTAAGTAAAACAAAGTGATAATGCACTTGTAAACTCTAAGAAGTTGCATTATCCTAGAGTAAACTCATACACAAGAGGGTGGTTTGACTAAGTGTGTTAAGTCAAACAAGGTGATAATTGATTGGATTCGATTGATCAAGATTGATGAAGCTTGATTCGGAACAAAATTGTTTTGATGATTTAATGTAACACTGACGTGTAAGTTAGATGCGACTGATATTGATTGTTCAGATTGGTGTTTGATGAAAGATAAAGCTTGATAAGGAACATTGTCTTGTCAAGATATGCCATGGGCTAGTGATTTGTATTTCGGCTCACAAATTCTTGACCAATTTGATTTCACATTTGCAAATGTTCAGATCACCACATAAGCTGGAGGATATATATCAAGATTTATTCTCGAAGCAAGATGTAAATATCTACCCCCAGTGTCTAGCAATGTTTGAAAGGCCATGGGTAGATGATGGGATAGGTGGGAAGGTGCATGGAAATGGGTAGCAATTCCATGGACACCCTAAAAAAAAAAAGTTGTAAACCATAACGTGAGCGCGTTATAATGCGCTCGCATGATGTCTTCAGTTAAACCTAGGCAAGGTCCCGACGGCTACAACTGCAAAGCCATAACGTGAGCGCATTATAATGCGCTCACGTTATTGACTGTTAAAAGCAAAAAACCAAATGCAAATCTCTCATTTGTATTTTTACTAGTTTTTTTGGTGCACCCGCGGCCAAAAACACCAAAATAGCATGCTCACGTTTGAGGAGAAGAATTTCTTCACCAAGAATCTGAATTTCTTCGCAACGATGGTGCCACAATGACAAGGAGTTGTAAGAGGTAAGGATTCTATGCTTTTTATTTCGAATTTGTTAGTTTTAGGTTGAATTTGTTAGTTTTAGATTGAATTTGATATCTATTTGTTTGAAATTTTAGGAGATGCAAATCAACTTGCAAACCCTCAAAATCCTCAACAGGAGGACCAAACAAATCCTCAAGATCAAAATCAACCACAACATCAACCTCCTCCAGCAATCACTCAACCCCCTCCTGGCACTCAACAAAATTTAATGAGTGAAATTGAGAACAACAAAAAACAAATTGAGGATTTGATCAATAGGTTGAGTGATCCAAATGGTTCAACCACAGAAAGAATGACCCTAGCAAATTCCTTGAAAGATATGTTAACAAACATAGATTCAATTAGCAAACAAATAACTGGATGGGAAGATAGGACGCAGGTGGCTAGGGAGTATTATACAAATAAACTATCATACAAGGATGTGAAAGATTTAAAAATAACAAAATGTGATTTGTGCTCATTATTCACTAACCCATGCACAAATCAAAATCTTACCCTCAATGCGAAGAGGTTTCCTATCCATTGGTGCCACCACCAACAAATGAAGGAGTGGTTTTATGATAGGTCGTACATGGTCTTCGATTACCCACTGTGCAACAATTGCAAGGTCCTGCAATATTTCCTTAGGAAACTATACAGTGAGTTCATATTGAACAAAATCCCAAATTATTTTGATATGAGGGATTTCCAGGGGAGAGGTGGGGTTTCAGCTCAGGATAGACCTGGTGCACAGATGGATCCTACGGGACAAGGTAGACGAGCTCTCGCTAGGCCACCTCATGAGCACATTGTTATGCCTTCTTTCATGAAGGAAAGTGTTGACGTAGAGACATTGTAGGCAATCAACACTTTGACCCAGAGTTTCATCCATCATACTAGCCCTATTCTACAGCGCCATCCAGGGAAGTCTTCTAGTAGTGGTCTTCGAACACATGTGTGTCAATCTTGCGGGGCTACTTGTTCACATGACCCCACCGACCCTCAGGAGACTGGTACGTAGGATCCGTCTATAGCTATGGAGATGGAGAGGGCAGCTGACATTTTGCATGAGTCATATGGCATTGATAGTCAGGTAAAAGTTATTGCATGTGTTCATTGAATTTAATTTTTTAAATTTCGATTTTGAAATGCAAGACTAACTAAAATTTTTTTATGATTTTAATAAAATTGCAGGGTCATAGTGTTGAGACTGGATACACCGGCCCCCCACCAACCTATTTTTGTAGTACACCTATCGCTAGGGTATGTAACTAGTAAACAATTGTAAGTTTATTGCATATTAATGGAATTGTTTTACGAATGGTAATTTAATATGCAATTTTGGATGTTGAACAGACTAATATTGGAGGTTTTGATGGAACACTTCCCAGTGGTGGTGGATTTACTCAAACCTTCACGTAGGTAATAGAATAAAGAGTTTAACTAATGAATCAAGTACTTAATAGATTTGTGTAGTTTATACATGCACATCGTTGATTACGTTGAATAATTTGTTGTTTTATTTTCAGTTGTTGCAAGACGATACACCTCCGAATGTGATGAGGGCAATGGATATTGGTGTGACATCTGCTATACAATCCTCGATGGCTCTGACATAAGAGGTATGAAGCAAATTAGTAAATTTTAATTTACATTTTTTGTTATAGATGTTAGTTAGTCAGAAATCAAGCCATTATTGATTCACGTAGTTTTTGTCTATTTGTATGGTTTATACAAGGCTTAAGCATGCCTGAGCATGGGCATGAGGATATTTCCCTCATGGAGAGAGATCGTGAGATGGCTGTAAGTGATTATTTTGTCAAATATATCATTTTTTACAATGTAATTTCTATATATTCATGTCTTTGCTTCTTATTGTAACAGTTAAAACTTCACCATGAACTAAACCCTAGGAGGAGTAGCAGGAGCACTCAATGAGCACAGCAAAAATGAGTGACAGACCTATCGCCATCCGAGCGAAAAGGAAAGGGAAAGATTTTATTTCCTGGGCATGCAGAGCAATGACTTTTGATTCTAGAGTCCTTTATTGTATGCCTGCACGACAGTTTTGTACATATTTTTTATTGAACATATTTGACATTGTATGCCTAGATGGCATTCTCGTAAGCCTATATGGCTATTTTGTACATACATTTCATACTTATATCGACATATATTTATGTATGCCTACATGGCTATTTGGTTAATACAAATATCTTTTTTCGATGCCTGTCCATATTTGCATTCTAAATTGATGGTTCAATAGATATGAGTTACGTATATTCAAGTGTATACTTTACAACTTATGTGTATACTTTGTGACTTACGTGCATTCGAGTTTATACTTTGTGGCTTACATGTTTTCATGCATATACCTTGTATTCGTGCATATACTTTGTTTTAATTTGTGTATACTATGTATTCGTGTGTATTCATGTGTATACTTTTTGAGGCTTACGTGTTTATGAGTACTTGTAGTTCCCTTATTGACATGTACATGTTTGACTTATTCACGTGTATAATTATTAATTGGTTAGTTGTAGCATTGATCTATCATCCTCAATGCATGATCCTTGAGATGGAGTAAGTACACCCTCAAGGTCAAAAGGAGTTTCACATGCATTCTTCGTAGGCTCATTTTGGTAGTGAAACCAAAAACCTCTTGCATCATTGAAACGAAAAAAAAATATCCTTTATAGCAGGTCTGAAGCCATTATCATTCTCCATTAGTTCTTCATGTATCCACTCCCCATTAATGGTTGTCTCATGACCTTCATGAAATCAAGCACTTATCTCATTTGTGATAGAAGAAATGTATGAAGATTTATCTTCCTCCTTATGAACCATTCATTATCATGAGAGATGGGTTCTTGTGAACCACTACTGATGAATCATGGGTCAATGAGTTTGACTTGTAAAACTACACGATTGAATCCTGATAGCAATATCACAATATTTATATATCTAGATACTACCATTGAATCTTGAATACTACCATCTTACCCACACAAGATTCTGGAAGATGCTTCCCACCCTTCTCTTAGTGGTTGCTCTCATTACACCTTCTACCCAGCTTCATCTTGGTGTAGACAATACGAAGACCCCAGCTTGAGATCTTCACACACGCAAGAACAACTGTTTCCTTCCTCTAGCTTGGATGGATCAACTTGCAACCAATAACCCATGCTACTTCCTGGTGTAGATTGCCTTCTACACGCTCAGAACCTATTGGCTCTGATACCATTCTGATGCAGAGGAAACAACACAAGACAGTGGCTCATCCACCCTTCTCACTCCTTAACCTACTGATCACTAATGATCACTATTGATCACTACTGATCAAGACATGTTCTTAAGCCTCTAATTCTATCTGCCAACTTTCCATTGTTCAAAGCCCAAGTCACACATTGCTCAAACACAATGGTCGAGTGATGTAATGGTTTCTTTGAAAACCGTTATACATTTAAAACCATACAAGAATTTCACACTCGGTTATATTAGGTATATTCCCTATCAACTGAAACCATTTCTCCCATTCCATTTGGGACTGTCATAAAGAAACCTGAAAACAAGACATCCATGACATTCAAAACAATAGCAAATCCTTCAAAACTAATCTACATTCACAATTTGCAAAACAATAAACCAGGAAAGATAGAGAGAATGACATGATGGGAAATGGAAACTCCTCTTTAACGAATTCCAGATATTAACACTTCAAAAAAATACATGTCGAAGGCTAGAGAGCCCAATTTCTTCTCCTTCTTGTTTACTCTCTTTTTTGTTTTCCCGTAGTTGCACTCTCTATTTCCTCTATCTCCCTGTATTCGGTTACATGTTGTCTCTTTATAGAGATTCTAGGGTAGTTAAACAAACTGTTCATCTACCTAATATTCCCATTCGGTTACAACTATTATTTAATCCTTTTGATGAATATATCATTGCAATTTTAAACACTTAACCATTTCTTAACATGGTGCCACGAAATTCTAAATGACTAAAACATTACAAAATTATGAAGCTTGTCATAAATTTCAAGAGTCGAGGTGTCCCCATACTAGTATCCTAGTTGTCCCTTTGTTGATTTATCTCCTCACTGATCCATCTTATTGGATTCTTTCACCTTTTACCCATCGCTTTCTTGAAAAACTCAATTTTAGGCCTTGTAGCCTTCTACCCCAATTTGGCCTCCTAGAACCCGTTTTCTTGACTTTTCTCACAATCAGTCTTAACAACCCCCAAATGTTTTTGTAAATTATTTCTTTTTACCATCAAGGCTCCAAGATTTACCAGGCCTTAGTTCCTACAAGTTTTCGTACATATGATTGTCCTCAAACCCCCTATTTTCAAGGGTTCCTATGGTTTTTGGCTCTTTTTCCTTCTTTGAGGGCTTCAATGACCTCCTCAGCTCTCCTCCTAGCACACACATGACTGAGATACATGTGCCTACACTCCCATACTCTTTATTGGCACAAACCATTCCATTTAGCAACTCTCCTTGCTGTTGTCCTCTCCAAGCTACTAGCCAGAATGCACTTGCACTCACCTAGTGCTTGATGATTTCATCATCTTCCCTACAAAACAAGACCCCAAAACCTATATGTACACTATTTACATAGTCCCCAACTTGATTCCAAGTGGCCATGAGATGAAAGCCATGGGAAGTCAAGTGGGACTCATTATTCACAAAATTGGCCTGAACCGGCGATGAGACCAAGAACACCAAAAACTTGCAAAAAGATAACTAGTCAGTCTAGATGACTAATCTAATGCTACACAAGTTAAGTAAGTGACACAAATGGAAGAATCAAAGCATTATATAATTCCTTTCAATCCATTATTGACTGGATGAAGGCTCAAACACATAAATTCAATGAAAACTTGCTCTCTTCCAATCACAAAAATGTACTCCCCAAGTCTCAATTCATGAAAACAATCCTCCAACCCAGGTATTAGCATTTTTCTGACCTTATATACCTTTCTCCCATGTTCTAGAACCCTTGGGTCGGGATTAGAGCATCACTAATGCCATTTTCCAACTTTTAGGACAAATAGCCAAGGCAACATTGCTCAAAATGCTCATAGTGTCCAAGACTTACCCAAACCACAAGCCCCTAACAAACCTATTTCCAATTCACTCATCAAAAACACTCTTGGGACTTTACATCATAGTCCTTATTCCCTTGGTGGTTGGCTAGAACCACCTACAAGCCAAAATTGCAAAGATCTCTCCAAAAGACCTTAAGGTGCTCCTGCACCATTCTCCCCCCTGCAACAAAGAAGTTAAGGAACCTGTGGTGTCAAGAGTTCCTCACTAATTCCATGCTTCTTAAAGTCACTTTCTTCTATCCAAGTAGCCTCTGAATCTGGTTGATGTCTCCACTTCACTAGGTGCTCCATGTATGTCGTGTGCCTAGTCTTCTTCTTCACCCTTGAGTCTAGAATCTTGTCCACTTGTGGTCTGATCTGATCAAGTACCTTGAGTTCATCAACATCCTTACTCACCTCAGCACTACACTGTTCCTCATCCATTTTTGGTCATTTATACTTCACCAAGTCCTTCACATTGAAGATAGGCGAAATGGAAATCTCCTTGGGTAACTCCACCTTGTATGCATTGGATCAATACTTAGCCAACACTTTACATGGCCATATCCTTTTCATCTACAGCTTACTTGGTATGTCTTTTAGTAGTCTTGCCTTCTTCAAGTATACCATCACCAAATCACCTATTTCGAATTGTAGATCTCTCTTCCCTTCAGCTCTTTTAGCCTTCAACTTCTGGTTAGCCTCCATTAATGTCTTCTTTACCTACTCATGAACCTCTCTCATTGACTGATAAAAACCATCAACATGTCCATTGATTCCTTCATAACCTTTTAGGTCTCTTAGCTCAAGTACACCCCTTGGATGTAACCCATATACAATTTCAAATGGGCTCTTACTAGTAGACCTGTTTGTGCTATCATTGTAGGCAAATTCTACCTGTGAAATGACTTGTTCCCATCCTTGTCCATACTCCTTAGTTAGACACCTGAACAAGTTACCAAATACCCTATTTATCAAGATTTATGGTGAGCTTCTCCTCTTGAAGTTTCTTCAACACAAGTTCTAGGTGCTTCATATGTTCTTTTGTTTTGCTAAAGATGAGGATATCATCTAAGTAGACTACCACAAAGAATCCTATAAAGTCTTTCAAGACCTCATTCATCACCCTCATAAAAGTGCTAGGTGCATTTGTAAGCCTGAATGGCATTACTAACCACTCATATAACCCCTCTGTGGTTTTAAAAGTTGACTTCCATTCATCTCTCTCTTTCATCCTAATCTGATAGTAGCCACTTTTCAAATCAATCTTGGAGTAGTACTTAGCACCCCCCTAAATAGTTCATTACATCTTCTATCCTAGGAATAAGAAACCTATATCTAATGGTTATCCTATTTATGGCCCTAGAATCAATACACATTCTCCACTTATCTCCCTTCTTAGGTGCCAACACCACTAGAACAACACATGGGCTTATTCTTTTCCTGATCAACCCTTGGTCCAAAAGTTCTTGAACTTGCCTTTCTATTTCCTTGTTCTGCTCTGGTGTCATTTTGTATGCAGCCTTGTTAGGCAATGTTGCTCCTGGTACAAAGTCAATTTGATGATTGATTGCCCTCTTAGGTGGTAGTGTAGTTGGTGTCCCTTCACAAATGATATCCTTGAACTAATCCAACAGTTGCTTCACCTCTGTTGTCATAGGTAGCCGACTAGGTGACTCCTCCTCCTTTGGCTTCAACATGGTTGCATAGACAACTCCTTCTTCCTCCTTCATGTCTCTTAGGAATTCCTTTCCACTCATCAAAAGTACACTGGATTCTGCCTTTTCCACTATGTCTTCTTGGGGAAAAAACTTCGTGGTTAAGCGCTTGAGCTGGAGTATACTAGAATGGGTGACCTTTCGAGAAGGCCTAGTGCCTCACCTATGTGAGAATCACTTAGATGTAATGAGTGCTAAGTGGTCCATTCAATATCATTTCAAATTTGTTGCTTTAAGCAACTTACAAATTTGCAAGTTAAGACTCCTCCAACCTAAGGGATCGATCCGGTGGAACATAGCTCGGAGTGATTCCACGTGTTTCAATGAAAAAGAGGCCCCTGCCTAGCATAAAAATACCTGTTTGGACATGTTGGAATAGTCCACTTGGTCACACAAGTTGCACAACGAAAGTTGCACCACTCTGCAACTTTGCACTACTTGCATTTGATGCTTTTTCCATCAAGTGAAAATCTGCCACCACTAGAAAACCACTCTGAGATAGCCAAAACCAAGAGAGGTTTTTGTAGATAGGCTCAACATGATCCTATAGGATTAGATCAGTAGTTTCTAAGTGTCACGGCATCTAATTAATAGCATGCTGAAGTTTGCAGCCCTTTTGCACTTTGGACCCTTAAGGGATCGATCTGGTGGAACATAGCTCAGAGTGATTCCACGTGTTTCAGTGCAAAAGAGGACCATGCCTAGCATAAGCATACCTATTCAGATGTGTTGGAATAGTTCGCTTGGTCACACAAGTTGCAGAGCGAAAGTTGCACCACTTTGCACAGCTTGGATTTGACACGTTTTCCATCAAGTGAAAATCCACTGCCACGAGAAAACCACTCCAAGATAGCCAAAATCGAGAGAGGTTTTTCTAGAGGGGTCCAACGCCTTTCTATAGGATTAGACGAGAAGTTTCTAAGAGTCACGGTATCTAAGTAATAGCATGCTAAAGTTTGCAGCTATTTTGCACTTTGGACCCTTAAGGGATCGATCCGGTGGAACATAGCTCAGAGTGATTCCACGTGTTTCAGTGCAAAAGAGGACCATTCCTAGTGTAAGAATACCTATTCAAATGTGTTGGAATAGTCCACTTGGTCACATGAGTTTCAGAGTGAAAGTTGCACCACTTTCCAACTTTGCACAGCTTGAATTTGACACGTTTTCCATCAAGTGAAAATCCGCCACCACGAGAAAACCACTCCAAAATAGCCAAAATTGAGAGAGGTTTTTCTAGAGGGGTCCAACACCTTTCTGTAGGATCAAATGAGACATTTCTAAGTGTCATGGTATCCAAATAATAGCATGCTAAATTTTGCAGCTATTTTGCACTTTGGACCCTTAAGGGATCGATCCAGTGGAACATAGCTCAGAGCGATTCCACGTGTCTCGATGTGAAAGTGGACCATGCCTAGAATAAACATACCTATTCAAATGTGTTGGAATAGTCCGCTTGGTCACACGAGTTGCAGAGCGAAAGTTGCACCACTTTGCAACTTTGCACTGCTTGAATTTGACACGTTTTCCATCAAGTGAAAATCTGCCGCACGAGAAAACCACTCCAAGATAGCCAAAATCGAGAGAGGTTTTTCTAGAGGGGTCCAACGCCTTTCTATCGGATTAGACGAGAACTTTCTAAGTGTCATGGTATCCAACTAATAGCATGTTGAAGTTTCTAGCTATTTTGCACTTTGGACCCTTAAGGGATCGATTCGGTGGAACATAGCTCAGAGCATTCCACATGTTTCGGTGCGAAAGAGGACCATGCCTACCGTAAACATACCTATTCAGATTTGTTGGAACAGTCCCTTTGGTCACACGAGTTACAAAAAAATGTGTACAAATTGTTTACATGACCTTTATATGACCTTTTTCACATTGTTTACATTTCAAAATTCAAAGTTTGCAAATTTTCCTACTCAAGGCATTTACAGAACAAGGTGCTACTACACCAAACATGAACTTCAACCTTACAATATTTGAGTATATCTCATTATGTAATTAAATCTTATTACAATGCCTCTGGCACTTCGTTCTCTCAGATCTTTTACAATGTCACTCATACATTCAAGATTCTCTTTAAATGTCTACATCATAGGTGTTCATCATGAGGTTAACTTCAAATGAGTAACTTGAGATTCCCTCGCTAAGCTTCACATGCTCTCTTATAATGGCTTGAAATCAAAATTGAGATTTTTCAAAATCATCAAAATAAGTATGTTGCATTGCTTTTTTGGCTGAGATTTTCGATAATGGCTCTTAAATCAACATTTTCTACAACGAAAGATCAATCAACCCTTAGTAGTTTACTTACAAATATGCAAAGTAAAAGAGAAAAAGAAAGAGCATCCAAAATGGAAATGAAATAAAAATAGATGGAAGGCACTTATAGATGTTGCATGCAGGCATCAAAATAAGGATGTTGCATTACTTTTCTGGTTGACATTCGCTTCGATGGCTTATATATCTGCATTTTTGGCAAGGGGACACCAATCACTGTAAAAGAAGATGATAGCATTGGCATCAAACCAAATTAATGTGCATACAAATATAAATTAATAAGAACCAATGTGCATATAATTACAAATTAATCCAACAAACCATCTGGGTCTGCTCTACTCTTTATTGTGTCAAGTATTGCCTCATGGTCAGACTCACGAACCTTCCATAACATCTTGTTCAAAGGTCTACCCCCATATTTGGTCAAATGAACATTGGATGCCATGACAAGGTTCAAGTAATGAAGAATCTTATGATGCATGTCAAAGTCCTGAAATAGCCAATGTTTAACACTTGAATGCGGGTACCTTCTAAGCCATGTTCCAGTAACCACAACTGAGCCTGTAGGGTATTCGATGTTTTCTCCATCTATAACTGGGGCCTCCAATTTCTTTTTGGTCTCAACACAATGACACAAGTAATATTCTATTCCCTCTTCATCGTCTTCATCTGCAATAACTGCATAAGCATGCCCTGCATTGATATGTGCAAAAAATATCTTGAAATTTGTCAAGATTAAGAATACAGTACAAAGTAAGATCTAACGATATGGAATTTCAACAACTAAGAAAGTAGATATATCATTTTGTTGAACTAGATCTGATATGTGGTCAAATTCAATCGATGATTCTATCTGTGTCAGTTCCAATGCCATCGGAGGGCGATACGTGTAAAGTGGGCTAAGATAACTTGTGAACCATTTGTCAACCCACTCCCCTGACTCACAATCATTCCAGTCTTGCATTGTACATGAAGAACAAAAGCATGCCATCTTTCGTCTATCAATACTCCATGAACCTGTATTTGAGCTAAGGAAAGAGTGTACCTCACTTGATCCTATTAGCGTACAACAGTCTTCATATGGTGCAATGTTAGTATCATCCATCAACAAAAAAAATCTATGAACTAAAGATGTACCTTCATTACCTGGACCCATCAAGGCATTACACCACTCGACAATTGATTTTGCATCTGTCAACTTTGCATTGTCTTTATACTTTAACTCTTCTCATGCTAATGCTCTTTTCACGCATGCTCCTACACCATCATGCTCCCCCTTTCCATGTCCAGCCTCACAAAAGTTCCACATATGTTGAACAGTTCTAATGACATGCATCCTTCACAACCAGTAGAACATGCGCGAGTTCTTGAACTGTGTTGCACATTTATCAGACCATATTATATGTTGATCGTATTTTATGCCCCTCTGAGCCAAACCACTGTAGAACATCTGGAAGCAACCTTGCACAAACTTTGGAGAATGTGTGTGATCATCACTAATGTAAAAGTGGTACTCCCTCAATACCTTCCTTTGCTCATCTGTACTATCAGATGCATGAATGAATGCTATGTGCACAAATATTGAAACTTGTGTAGAGTTGTAATATTGTGACTACACCTCATGTTGTGGTTGTAGAGTGTAGTTCTCTACAAAGTCAACCATGGATACTATGCTTCCAACTCCAAAGGTGTCCTTGCATAGCTTGTACTGCGTGTCAAACCATCGGGCTCTATGGGTATGCATTGCATACTTAGACAGTATACTATCACGAAATGTGGTCATAAATTTGTACACTGGAATCTTCTCAATAACCAAATCACACCTTTTTGCTTGAGACCCATCTTTTGTAGCATATGCCACTGTTTTATACTTCCCAAACTCTACTAGTTTTTGTCCCACCTCATCTGTGCTTTCGATATGTTGACATACTGGCATACGCTGGAAGCCACCGAAACGCTCACATGAACCATCCAAGCATGTTGTCCTATAGAATATCTGGCCATCCTCTATTTCACATAATTTTTTTGATAAGAACTCTCTTGAAGATTTTGGTGGGGCTTCTATGCCACAATCTTGCAAAACATCGTTAGTATGCAAATCTAAACATATTGAATGATAAACATCGTAATGGTTAGAAAATTCAATATGTAGTCTACAACAAGAAGTAGTGCATGTGTGATTTATTTTGACATAAAAAGGTTTAAGCAGTTCAAAAAATCTTTGAGAAATACTAATTTGAGGATAATCATTTTCAAATTTCCGAAAAAATTGGGTTTGAGTCATATCCAAAAAATGCTTTGGATGTGGCTCACGATTCCAACTACCGATTCTCCTTCTTACCACATCCCTTTGATTCAGAGATGGCCTTGTGTTATTCTTCCAATACTCTTCAATTAGTGTTCTCAAGGCTTCGACAACTTATTTATCTTTTCGTGATAGTCTCCCCAAGAATGCCCATAATTCATTTCTATCATTGCCCTCAATTCATTGCTGGCTTTGAATGGCTCTTGATAAAGTTTTTCTACTAATTCCCATTTTTTCACTAGTCTCTTTGATTAGGTGAGCTCTCTTTGTTTGAAAACTTACCAAAGTCGATGTAATGACATGTCGAGTGACATTACTATCCTTTGAGCATGAGGTCTTACCCACACTCTCATAAGGATCCATTAGATTCTTCACAATAGTGTCTTCACTCGATGCATTCAATGTTCTCAACCCAAGAGTCTTCATGATGTTCCTATACTTTACACCCCACATCATTTCAACAAATAGTTGACATCTTGTAGTCTCATTTAGCCTTTCAAAGAATCGTTCCCAAATATTATCAGCATATCTTCTACAAGTGTGTGTTGAAATCTTACCTTCCATGTGCTGCAAAATCTCATCATCAATATTAATCAAATACTTTGGCTTTCTACGCAAAATTCTTGGTGGTGTTCTCCTAGGTACATACATCTCAACATTAGGAATTTTATCAATATTTAATTGAGGTGGGCTAGATTGCATACCTTCGATCGAGGGTGGAGAAGAAGACATACCTTGAGGTTAATATGGGAATGATGGCATACCTTCTTCGTCAATTTCGAGTGATGATGTACTCTCAACTTGAGATGTGTTGGATGGTGTCCAACAATATTCACTTGTGGTAAATGGTGTCCCTCCATATTCACTTGCAGTAGATGGTTTCCGTCCATATTCACTTGTGCTAGATGGTGTCCCTCCATATTCGCTTGTGCTTAATGGTGTCCCTTCATATTCACTTGTCGTAGAGGGTGTGTCTCCAACTACGGTATCTAAATCTGTCTTATGACGATGCTTTCGCATTCATGCTTTTTGTGCTGCCAATTCCTGTTCTCTTTTTGAAGGTTGAGGTTCCTCTACAATCGGGTTGTTTTCATCAATCATTTCCAATTTCTTCTTTTCACGATATGCCGCCTCCCGAACTCTCTCCTTTTCTTTCAAGGTTTTGTTCTCTTCGTCTGTTAGTTTCCTCTTTGTCTTTTTCTTTGGCATGGTAGATACTTTTATCTATACCATGGTAATGAGATGAATATTAGTTCCTTAAAAATGTATCCATTCAAGATAATTGAAAAATATGTCATTGATGGCTTCATTTAAATAATGCTTACAATCATCGTGTACAAAAGTAGGGTCTTTTATTGTTGATGGTTCTAGCCAACCACCAAGGGAATAAGGACTATGATTTAAAGTACCAATAGTGTTTTTGATGTGTGAGTTAAGGCAAACTTAGGGTAGTCTAGAGCCTTGAAGTTTGGAGAAGCCTGAATGATGAAATTAGGCAAATTAGTCCATGTAGACTTGGCAATTTGTCCTAAAAGTGGGAAAAGGGCATTAATGATGCTCTAAGCCTAACCCAAGGGTCCTAGCACATGGGATAAAGGTATATAAGGTCATAAAAACCCTAATTGAGCATGTGGGAAAGCTATTGTACAATTTGGATTTTTGGAAGGGGAATTTGTGAGTTGGAAGAGTGCAAATTTCATTGAATTTCTGTTTTTGTGCCTTCATCCAGTCAAGAATGGATTGAAAGGACTTATCTAATGCTTTGATTTTTTCAATTGTGTCACTTAATTACTATGTGAAGCATTATACTAGCCATTTAGTTCAATTTCTTTCTGTTTTGCAAGTTTTTAGAGTTTTTGGTCTCATAGCCGGTTCAGGCCAGTTTTTGGAATAATGATCCCCACTTGAATTCCCATGGAAAGGATACCATGGCCACTTGGAATCAAGTAGGGGAATTTTTTCACAGTGTACATATGGTGTGTGGTTTCTTGGTTTGCAGGGGAGATGGTGAATTCATCAAGAACTAGGCGAGTGCAAGTGCATTTTGGCTAGTGGCTTGGAGAGGACAGCAGTAAAGAAAGTTGCTAAATGGACTGGTTTGTGCCAATCAAGAGCAAGAGAGTGTGGACACATGTATTCCAGACATGTGTGTGCAAAGAGGAGAGTTGAGGAGGTCATTGAAGCCCTCAAAGTTGGAAAAGGGAGCCAAAACCCTAGAAACCCTTGAAAATAGCGGGTACGAGGACAATCCTATGTACGCACGCCAAAGGGACTAAACACCTAGTAAATCTTGAAGCCTAGGGTACCACTAGAAAGAATCTATAAAAATATTTGGGGGTTGTTAAGACCATTTTTGAGAAAATCCAAGAAAATGGGTTCTGGGAGGCTTAATTGGGCAAAAGGCTACAAGGCCTAAAATTGGGTTTTTCAAGAAAGCAATGGGTACAAGGTGAAATAATCCTATGAGATGGATCAGTGAGGAGTCAAACCAACAAGGGGATAGTGAGAATACCCTTTCGTAGCCCCTTGAGTGGTTAGGACACTTTGGGTTAGTGTGGAGCCCAGGGAAGCTTAGTGGTGAATTGAGAGCAATGGTGAAGAATTTGAAATTGGTAGAGAGTCTTATGAGGTGAGAGGGGTTTAGGAGGGATACGTGAGTAGGGTAGAGAGGAATACCCTAGGAAGACTAGAGAATAGGTCTTGGGAAGAGCAAGATTTCTCTTGAAAGATAAGACTCCCCATCAATTGTTGAAGGATTGGTCTATGTAATGAACTTTTGACCTTGTGCAGGTTATTTTGAAGATGTTTGATGCTTTGGAATGGTCTGGGAAGGCCTGGGTATATGAGTTTCTATAAAACCTCCCTCTTTGCATTGAAAAATGAGGTTTTTTTAATTGGAAGCCTAGTTAAGCGGGTAAGGTCCTAAGACCTAGAAATTATCTTGTTTTGAGACCTAATTGTCTTTTCACAAATCAAATGTTTTGTGAAGGGAAATATAGTTGAATAAGTGTGTCAAGAAAGGTGTTGATTTCTTCCTTTGCACTGCATCAGTTTGTGCAGAGGTATTGGAAGGTGTTTGGACCCTTCAGAGGAATGGGAGAGGCTTGGAGTTGTCTTAAAGGATGAATTTTGGTGAATGGTTCTGAATTTCTATAATTGGCAAGTGTAAAATGGTAATTGGCAAGTGTAAATAATTGTGTATATAATTTGGTAATTTAAAATGTGCATTGACAACCTAAGGTTATAATGACAAACAAAAATGAAAGCAAGCCATAATAGAATGAAAGAAAATTTGTAAAGACTTCACATACCTTAAAAACCAGACTTTCAAATGGAGGAGTTCAACCCAATTATGTAGCCTTAGCTTCTTCTTTCTTCAAACTCCACAACAATTTGACTTGTTCAAAAGCTTGTTCCCTTCCACACTTCAATTGTATATCAGTTTTCAATGGAATTCAAACTTCAATTGATATTATATGTCTTTCAACGTCGAAACTCTGCTATTTCATGCAAAGGTGGTAAAAAGATCATGGAAAAGGTGATGGAAAGTGAAAAAGATGCTTGCACACTTCACAACATCATCAAAAATATATTTTTTGTCGGAGCACGTGCAGAACCAGGGGAATATGCAGACTGTGGGCCTTCAAATCACGGGTATATTGATTTTTTTACCGTTTTAGTGGACTACAAAATGCGCTCACGTTATAACGTGAGCGCGTTATGTGAAATTAGGTTTTCTTAGTGTATTTTTGATAGTATAGGAGTTTTTGAGAGAGTGGGAGGGAGAGAGGGGGAGAGTGGAAGATAGAGAGGGAGGAGAAGGGGAGAGTGGGAGAAAGAGAGAGGGAGAGAGTGGGAGATAGAGTGGGAGGAGGGAGGGAGAGAGGGGGAGAGTGGGAGAGAGTGGGAGAAGGGGAGAAGTGGAGAGTGGGAGATAGAGAAAGAGGGAGAGAGGGAGAGAGTGGGAGAGTGGGAGAGTGGAGGAGAGTGGGAGAGTGGGGGAGAGTGGGA